>JAODUK010085590.1:14729-38595 GCA_027564635.1 Typhlichthys eigenmanni
CTTACATAGCAGAACAAGTAGTTTCCACCTACTAACCACTAGCCCACACACACACACACACACACACACACACACACGCGGGGAAACAACAGCTACCTCTCTAGCCCTTAAGTGGGTGGGCCTGAAGCATGCTGCTAAGTAAATTACAGCATGATTGCAAACACATTCAGCTAACCACAATTGGCTAGTATTCCTGTCTAGCATAGTCACACCGTGAGTTAGAGAGTGTATCTGAGAATGGCTGGGCTTTACCAACACTGTATTCAGTTGTTTTTCATTTGTTTTTTGTGTTACAGTGCATCACATCTCAAGGACACAGGTCAGTTATTTACTTGTACTTTCACATGAATTGGTTCTTCATTAATAAAACAGTACTCAATTAAAATGTTTAAGGCAGAACTATAATTAATAACATTTAGTATGGTGGCTCATGTGTAGTGTAACTTCAGAGGTGTCTGGTTTATCACATGAGCAACAGAACACAATAGACTAGCTATAACTACCTAACTCACATAAGTTTAGCAGTGTCAGTGCCTTACTCTGTCCAGAACACTACAAATCAATTACGCTAGTAAAGTTTTAACTGATTTCAACTTGATGGCTTAAAACACGATACACATTATATTGTCAATAAATGATTGTCAATAAAATAGCTATGTTTTACAGAGTACACTGAGTGTTAGCAAATGTGAATAATGAAATGCTTATTTGACCGTTCAAATGTCGCCTATAGGCATGGGACGATATGAAAAATGTATATCACGATTATCCTGACCAAAATAATTGTGATAGATGATATTATCGCAAGTATTTATTATATTATTATTAAACTCTTAAAATTGCACTAAAACGTAATATGGAATCACTTTATCTTATATTTTTAAACAAAAAATATAATCAATAATTTTTACTATCATGACACAAATGTACTGTATCTTTTTTGTGTTATTCCTTTAGTTTTGAAACCAGTATTTCAACAAATCAAATATATATTTTCTATGGGCAAGCTGAGCCTTTAGCCACGGTGTTGATTGACTGGAAAGATGCATGCTAATAAATACATTAGTAAGTCAATACAATTAGACTGTACAAGTGAGCTAGGCAGCTTTTTTCAAGTCACTTGTTGAAATAGTTCTACTCATGTGATGATATTCATGATTATGCCGAATATGGACATTCACCACGATACGATTATTGTCCGAATTTTGATCGCGATAAACAAAAATATCGTATATATCGTCCCATCCCTAATCGCCTATGTGTACAGTATGTGTATTTAATGATGAATTGGTGTTTCACGTGACATTTTGAACAATAACTCAAAATGTGAACATCAATCAAAGTTGAACCCCATCCCTTCATTTATCCTCCAGGTGCCTTAGATATAATGTATCCACGAGCAACTATCACTGCAGAGAGAGGTACACCAGTTACACTTACATGTAAGGCAACGTATGACTTCAAACAGTGTGACGTTGTGGACATTGCATGGTGCCAGTCATTCAATTCATCTCAATGCGCCAAGCTCACAAACTCCAGCAGGTACATTACTACTGTCAATGAGACCGTGCTGGAAGACGGCCACACAAGGCTGAGGCAGGTCGTGACAGAGATAATCACCCTGACACAAGAGGATGAAGGGTCATTTCAATGCAATGCAAATTGTCAGAGTGGTGGTACAGCGAAAGGCCACTTTGTCAGCATTAATGTCAAAGGTATTGTGGCGATATTACCAGTATGTTATAGGTATGCTGCATCTAACCTCACAATATCAAATAAAAGATTGACTAAGATAAACAAATAGACATGGCAGATGCAGATTCAGTTGCAGTTCTTGATATTTTTTATCAATTTTATTTGGCTTTGTTTTAATGTATGTAGCTTTATACTTTTTGTCTAATAAAATGCTAACATTTAGAAATATATTTTGTGAGTCTTTGGTGTGTAAGGAAAACTGTAGTATCTTGTCTGTCTGTTTTGTTCCAGGTTGATCAACTACCAATAGACCCATTCCACGAGTGATGGAACCTTTTGTTCTCACAAGAATAAAGACCAAATCGCATCTTCAACCTGAGTTTTGTTCCATTGAAGTGAATGAAACAGGAATTAGCTCACCCCCTTTCTGTTTTTATATGGCTTGTATGCATTAGGTTATAGGGGGAAGGGAGGGCTCAGAAAGTATAGCCATGGAAAAACTATTCTATAGTGTATATTTATCACAAATAATACCTCGAAACATTCAATAATTTATGTTGAGTAGTAGCAACATAAAAGGTCCATTATTCATTCACAATGTGTATCTGTATGTAAGGTACGCCACAGAGAACTGAAGCCTTAATTTAAAGCAACAAAATGTATAATTGTGTTGTTTCCTTTCAACGTTTTCCTTGTGTGTTACTTGTCACACTACCAAATCACATGTAGACCACACAGGACTTTGCAAATTAGATAAAACAATGTATAACAAGGACATTGTGAGTTACTTTCCTTTAAAGAAATATGCCGTATTCCCCTATTTGGTTCCTGCCGTGGTGCTAGTCTAACTGCAGAGCAGGAAACCACAACTGTGAGTAACAGTAGCAGATTGTCAGAGAGAAACATTTCAAGATGGTGATTTTATGCTGTTGGTTTTCACTGGGGCTAAAGACCATTAACAATACAAAAAGAAATGAAACATTTAAACATTTTAAAAAATGAAACATCGAAGGGATTGATATGGCATTAGGCTTCAAAGGGTTGTTAGGTGGCGTTAATCAATTTCTCTCTTCTTTACATAATTATAAAAAGCAGAGTAAAATGGATCACACTGAATAACTTTGCTTGCTTCTTTAGCTGCAGCTCATTTACAACAACACTTGGTAACCAATAGCCATCCTAGATCCACAACTGAAATGGACTGGTTGTTTAAATTGCCTGCAGCCAAAATCCAACTAGCTTGTCATGGAACATTGCTGAGCATATTATCAATCACGTTGTGACTCTGAAGTACAGCATGGTAGCACCTCCAATTGGTACAAATGGTAACAACCAGATTTTAAACCATAATGCACTTTCAGACCACATTTGAAACATAATACGTTAACAGAGATTTACAGTCTGATGGTTCAGGCCTAAATCAGCATAATTAACTGAATTGTTTTCTATCTGTAAGACACATTTGTATAAGTAAAAATATTGACTTTGGTTGCTAGTTGCCATCTATTGATGATTTAGTTGATTTGTTAATTTCGAGTCATACAGTAGCCTTAAAGGTAAAGGTTTTTTGTCTCTCTTGCCATCTGAAACCCATAACTCCTGCTATATCAAGGTCATTCTCAAGTGTTCAGTAAGCCAACATTCGAGTCCATTTATTAAGAGATGACAATGGGCCTCATGTACATACTGTAATAAGCGTTGTTATATAAATTAATGCTGCCACCACCTTTTGTTATCGGTCAGGTCCGGTTGTAGAGGCCAGAGATATTCACCACAAACCAGAAGGGTACAGAACAAATATATAACTTTATTATAAATATTCAGATTGAAATTAAGGGTCACATAGCTTTCAGGTGTTGCCCTCCCCAGAGGTATACACATACACACACACACAATACCCCGCGCTCCTAAATACACAGCACAGTAAATATTTATTTACATGCACTTGTCACCGCACACATGTACACTACAAGCCCCACTAGGCACAGCAATACTTTACATGCGCTTCACTCCACACGGTGCACTAAGAGAGCACAGCAACAGTAAACTTTGTTAACGGCGCATATTGCTTTTCACCACAAGGGGGCGCAGGGAACTGTCTATAGCCCCTGGGTATATTACCCGGCCGAGAGTGTCCAATTTACAATATACATAACGTATTATTTTCAACAATGAAAATCCCACCCAAACTAACCTACAAAGACAAACATTTAAGTAGGGCATATGTCTAAAATACTTAACGTCCCACCCCAGGCGACCTCTCTCCCACAGGTGCCACAAACAGACTACACAACCGTTTTCAGATGTAATTTTTGTAGTAGTAGTAGTAGTAGTAGTAGTAGGCTAAAATTAGCCTGGCTCTGCCCGACAATATGCTCTCAGCTCAATTTATTTCGCCGACTGCAATAATTTCAAAATTAACCAGAGGTCTAAGCAAAGTAGAAGGAAACGACTGCGAAGACTTCCAAATGGAGTGTGGTAAGACCTCTTCACAAATGGAAAATGCATATGGTCTGGTATAGGTAAAATAAATAAAAAAGATATCCAAATCAGGAAAGCATTGTATTACATATTGTGGAAAAATGCAATTACATTTATACATCACATAGCCTAGTCAATTATTGATGTTATTGTGCTGCATGATTACATTTTATTTTGATTACATTTAATGGCATTACACGCATAAATGGGTGATGTTTAAAAACAATTACATTTTTAATACCTCAAATCAGATATTTAAAAAATCAAATCAGACCCAGTGATGTCTACTTTCTATTTGTATGTGCTTATGCATGCACACTCAGTCATCATATAACTGTATAGCCTACATTGTCTTGTGGCTATTACGAGACGTCTCGGACACGTGGGGCTTGTTTGAAGTGGTCCGCGTTGCCAAGGGAACTATTGTTTATTATTTTTTTTATTTTCTTTTATTTTCAATAGCTTTCACAGCTGAAGGACGTAGCACGCACATTCAAAGCCAGACGCGAATTTAATGTAATAGAAACATTTAGGTTATTCAATAAAACAAAACGTAGCGAGCTGCTACCTGATCTGCAGCCAGCCTTACTTACAGTGTAACGGTGAGTTTGTGTGTACACAACTTTGTGTTTGTGTTATAACGTGGCTGAATCTGCGGAATGAATGAACTCATCGGAATAGTTCCTAATTGTATGCAGTTTAGAGAGGTTTATATTAGTCCATGATCCATAGCATACCGCTACTGTGCCTGTAGCTAGAATAGATCGAAGAGCATAGCTAACAGTGAGCATCCTGCTACTTTTCTAAGAGGGCGACTGCATGGAGATAGTTGCTACACTTTACTGCTTTTCTAAACTATTCTCAGAGAATATTTGCTTTTGGACTAGTCTGCCAACCCTTACCATTTAAAGAAATGTACAATGCAAAATATGTATTTGAATGGAAGAAGGCAGATTAGAGGTTGCACCTGGTCCCAACCCAGGAGATTATGGATTACAATGTTAAAACTACATTACATTTCATTCATCCATCCATCGTCAACCACTTATCTGTGGTCAGGTCACATTACATTTTACTAATAACTGTTTTGCTTTTGTTTAATTAAGCATATAATTCAGAAAATATGCATTGTTTTACAATACTAGTATTTTATTCATACTCAAATAATTTAGATCAGTCAATGTGCAGATGTTATTCCATCTCTAGTGTTGGACTTGATAACCAGACCCCATATCCACACTGAATAGGGCGTGGACACGCTCAATTGGGAAGTGATTGCTGTCTACTACTGGTCTTAGACCTCTGGTTAATTTTGAAACTATTGGACGTTAGCGTTTAACCAATCCTTGTCGCCACAACTGTTATTATCATTTCATCTAGCTCTACCACCATTTAGAAACACATGCTTGATTTCAGCGTCATCGCACATACCCAACCTGATTGGTTGTCCAGCAGGTTGGCTGTGAAAACGCTAATGCGAACAGGGTTTCCAGACTATAATCTCAGCGAATAATTAATTAGCTGAGAGCAGTCAGGCACAGCCAGGCTAGTGGCATACCATGATGAGTATGATTTTGCAAAGCTCTGTTATTTAACTTTCACTAAACTCAACCATTCACACTATGCCAGTATGTGTCAATCAAGAGTATTAGCAGTTGGTTGGACCACCTTCAACCAATCATTGCAGGTACTGCTTGATGTCTTTATCAACTGGATGGACTGAAGAATTTGAACCCCCAAAATAATACATCAAGATAGTAATAAAAAAGCTTGATTACATTTTTATTATTATAAATCAAGCGTCACAGTACACTTATCAATAAGCATTTTGATAATAAAACATATATTTTTATTTTATTTTATTATTATCCTTGACATACAGTACTGATTTTCAGAACATATTTGTTTGTTATACTTTTTATGTTATGTCTATATCATTACAATGCATTGTTTTCTGAATTTATTTCACAAGGTAATAATGCAGAACCTTTTGTTTTATTGTTGCAGACATTTCACAGTCCCAGGTTGCAGAACCCAAAAAGAGTGTTTTCAAGCATTTCCTAAGAAAACATCCTTCAATAAGAGATGGTACAACCTACATCCTGTCTTGTGTTGAGACAATTAAGAACAAAATGGTCTTGCTTACAAGCGTTTACTGTAGTTTGTATACAATATTAGGCAGGGCTGGACTGGGACAAAAAAGTGTCCTCTGCATTTTTGGCTAGATGCCGGCACAACACAATCGGTAGAAAGCATCTACCAGTACACCATCCTTGCGATCCTCGTAAATATACCTCCATATAACCAATTTTTATTCCCTGTATTGTGAGCTCTGTTAGAGCTAAATGATTACTAATTTAAGGCTACTTCATGATGTAAAAAAAAGAGAAGCAAAAACTACAATTGAAAGTAGTGTGAATTTGTTTATGGAAAAATGTAGACTATTTATAAAATACAATCCTGTTAATGTTTAATATAAAAATTGAGCTGTGCCATCTTATTTCATTTGATACTACTCAGTCCATCCTGATCTTCTTATATGTAGTTTAATCGCAGGGGCAGCAGCTCCAGCAGGAGACCCCAAACTTCTCTTTCCCGAGCCACATTAACCAGCTCTGAGTGGGGAATCCGGAGGCGTTCCCAGGTCAACGTGGAGATGTAATCTCTCCACCTAGTCCTGGGTCTTCCCCGAGGGCTCCTCCCAGCTGAATGTGCTTCGAACACCTCCCTAGGGAGGCGTTCAGGGGGCATCCTTACCAGATGCCCGTACCACCTCCACCGGCTCCTTTCAAAGCAAAGGAGCAGCAGCTCTACTCAGACTTCCTCACGGATAGCCAAGCTTCTCACCCTATCTCTAAGGGAAACACCCGCACCCTTCTGAGAAAACACATTTCGGCCACTTGTACCCGTGATCTTGTTCTTTTGGTCATGACCCACCCTTCATGACCATAGGTGAGGGTAGGAACGAAAATTGCCCGGTAGATCGAGAGCTTTGCCTTTCGGCTGCTCTCTTTTTGTCACAAAGGTGCGGTAAAGTGATTGTAATACCGCTCCCGCTGGTCTGATTATCCGGCCAATCTCCCGCTCCAATGTCCCATCACTCATGAGCAAGACCCAGAGGTACTTGAAGTCCTTCACTTGGGGTAAGAAGGACTCATTCTAGGGCTGAAACAATTTATCGACAAACTTGATGCAAATTACTTGCATCGAAGCTTCGTTAATTTATATATAGGAACTGTGCAATGTGTTTCTGTGTAGGCCTACTGTGGCCCATGCGGAAAGCAGGGGTTGTGCATATAAACATGTTTAAACAATATGATTTAAACTTTTCTGAAAGTAGAAAGAAAGGTTTGATCGTGAGATCATTTTAACATTCAAAGTAATTACCTAATTCAGATTCACCGGCATGTAAACAAAGGCGAAGAGAAGTGTCTCATACCTTTTGAAGTTGGAAGCGGTCAAATCAGAATGTGTCCATTCCTTAATTTATAATCCTTCAAAGGGTCCACACTGGATCATAAAACTAATTAATCCAAGATAATGTTTTCCTGTGAAGCCGATAGCTCACATCGTTTGTCAAATGAAGATGTCACTTTTAACTGACAAACAAATAGGTCTACTCCTAGCACCTAGATGTTTCCATTTGTTACCTGGCTACAAATTATTAACCTGACATGTCCATCTGGGGAGACGTACATTGAAACTGTTTGTGAATGGCTGTACTTTCAAAAACATATATTGCAGTTGATTGGCTGAACCATCTGGTCGTTTTCACTGTCGGCACCATGGTCGGCACACCTAAATCACACCCGTATAGCTAAAAAACGACGCTGATACACAACACTGTCTTCTCATTTGTGTAAATATAATATGAACTAAAGGTAAAAGGTAAAGAGACTTTTTTTTTTAACTACTGTTTTGTGCTCCACCAATGTTGCATTGCTGCCATGTTTTGCTGACGCCATGTGTAACCCTGATATCACATTATCTTGAGAAAGCATGTTGCATTATTCCAGCCACCACACGTTTAGGTGGTGTTGTTGTTAGCACTGTTGTCTCACAGCAAAATGTAAGTTTCAAACAGGACTGGGTCCTGATGTTCTGCCGGGGTTTCCCCAGTAAGAGCCATGCAAGTTAGCATGAAAAGCACAAATGTCCCCAAACTTAAAGAAAAATGATAACACAGTATGCATTTTAGGCCATTTATGTTCCTGCACAGCAGTCCGGAGAACTTT
The DNA here is from genome assembly GCA_027564635.1 of Typhlichthys eigenmanni. Taxonomy (NCBI): domain Eukaryota; kingdom Metazoa; phylum Chordata; class Actinopteri; order Percopsiformes; family Amblyopsidae; genus Typhlichthys; species Typhlichthys eigenmanni. The sequence continues at coordinate 23,141 of JAODUK010085590.1, forward strand.
TATTAGAGCTTCAGCATAAAATGCATCAATGTGTAATTGTATAAGGATATTTGGTGCAATTGATGCCTCATGGTGTTCTTAACTGAAATATATGTTTTTGTGTGATGAGCTGTATTGCCTTTTTTAACATCTTATGTGAGCTCTAAAACACGTGCAACTTAATGAATAAAATGTCAATATATGTTTTTACTTACAATAAAGTAAATAAGCATGTCCTTTAACTTTCCTATTAATTTTCCATTGATACGTGTCTATTCACTTTTTAGAAACTTTTCTAAAACATCTTAAATAATAACATGTTATTTTAATGAACACTCAAGGTCACACACATACAGCAAAGCATAACGTACAAAACAGTATAATCACTAATACAGTATACTGTAATACGTAACAATATCACAGTGAATATGCCAGCCTGCATATATTTTAGATCAATTCTGCAATGGCCTCACAATGCCGGATGTATTAGGGAAGTTAATTCCTGAGTTTAGCAGCAATGTGACAAAAGGCTCTTCCACCGATAGTGATGGCGTTAATGTCAGTCCTGCTGAGGAGGATTGTAGTGAGATGTATTGTAGTTCTCCAGGAGGTTACTGAGGTAAATGGGAGAATGATAATATATATGGCCTTAACGCAGCAGCATAATATTAAATTTGACCGGCAACAGGAAGCAATTGACGCTGGATGAGCAGATGTGATATATGGTTGATTTGGAGGATGCAATGATCCTGGCTGCTGCTGAGTTTCAAAATATTTGGAGCCGGTGGTGCATATTGCATAAGACATTGCTGTGGTTTTGGGTAGTTAGGGAGTATTACATAGTATCCATGGTGCAATAACCAGGTATTAGGGGACAGGTTCTGTTCAAGTTCAAAGCCTAAACTTATGCTGACCCATAATAGCTGAGTCAGCTCAAGTGAAACCCCTACCTACCCCATACAATTGGACTATTGGATAATGGTAAAAATAACTTGCATGCCGAATTTGCCATGAAAAATACAAATTAACCTAAAATATTGCAGATGGAAGCTTTAACTGACAGCAATGTTTTCTTGCCTAGTGTCTTTATTTATTCCATCTTTTAGAAAGTTTATATGAAATGCTTTTCTGTTTAGTTATTCATTCAGTTCTTTACTTGGGTTATCTATTGTTTGACACTATGGGCGTATGCACGTCACAACAAACCAACTATATCAACTAAAACTAATCTCATATCATGCCAATTCTAGAAGACTGCATACAGGATCTGACTAATTTTCTGCGTCATAAAAGTAGTACAGAATAGTGTTACAGTTTGTCCCTATACAAAAGCTCCTATCGTTTAATGTTAAGACCGTGGATTGTATCCCAATGGCAAGCACATATTATATATACTAAGCGGAGTTCTTATTCATGTTTTGTGCTCATCAGGCACGAGTGGAAAGTATGAGGATTGTTGTGCAATTCCCACTGATGTGTGAAGAAACATCCCAAGAGGCCGGTGAGACTCCATGTCATTCTGTTGAGAGTACTATGAAAAAGGTAAATCAGATAAAACACTGCTGCCACACAAAATGCTTAGCGAAGCTCCTCGTCAACCTCTTATTATAACTACATCTGCAAAACATCAGTGATTTGCTGCCTTACAGTATAGTATGCCACTTAAAACAAAAAAGTACACATTTTGGTCATTTAATATACGATTGTATCCACAGGGACTTCCATTTAGTATTTAGGTGCATGTACAGGTTAGGCATCTCGCTTAAGAATGCTTACAGGTAGACCCATATATGGGAGAACCCAGGACAACAACAGCCAGACGGTCCACCAGACAATTCCATGTTTACTACGCAGATGAAGAAAAGAGACTGGACCTGGCAGTGTGCTGTGGTTGGAACCAGGGTCACCTTAAAGAAAGTACCAGCACCCCACTCCACTCCGCATGAGGAAACACCAACAGAGGCCCTCCAAACTTCACTTCTTTCTGCTGAACAACGCAATGAGACAACTATGGAGAAGGTAAATAAGATAAAACACTGCTATTACTATACTGTGCTGTATTTTAGAGACATTTACATTTTTGCTTGAAATGACACATAAGAGGTCACTCATCTGATTTATTATCACGTAAGAAACTAGCTAAACAATATTATTTAGAAAGTATTTGCAAAGTGTTTAAGAGTAGCAAGAGGCTAGAAACTTGCTCAAGAATGCTTACAAGACCCAGGAGGATCAAGACGATTGAACCCAGTCTAACACACAGACCACTAGACTATCCAGCTTCCATACCTGTAGTGTATTTGGTAACAATCACCTCCTAATGGAATTCCACTTCTGCCACACAGGTCAAACGAAGCTGGACCTGGCAGTGCACTGTGGTTGGAACCAGGAAAGTCCTAAAAAAGATCCCAGTACCCAACACCACTGAGGAAATGATGCATGAGGAGGCACCCCAGAATGCCATCCATGCACCATGTGTTTATACTGACCTACACCATGACACCACTATAGAGAAGGTAAAGAATAGCATTCCTCCTCTTTAACACAACAGAGCAAATACTACGTTCATTACAGATTAAATTATGTATTTTCTACACAGATCCTGGAAAATGGTGATCAACAGGCCACAGTGCCTTTCTGGAATTCTTCTGTTTGTGACCATTGTAATGAATGGGCGAATGGGCGATGGGAGACAGGGAAACTGGTGTTTGCCCAACCAGCTGTTGTTAAAAATAGGAAAATCTTAAAAGACCCCAGTGCATGACTGCTCTCTGTGAGAAAACAAGAAAGTAAAACCTTAAAGTGTTTCTACTGGTCAGTTCCACTGATGGTCTTCCCTTAGCTAAACACCTTAGCCTTGTACGGTCTTGCATTTATTATTTCTTGCGTTACCATTGTGTTTGTGTTTAAGTTACAACTGTGCAGTCATGTCTTGTGTACTCTTTGACATCCATACACTGAAGGATTAAAAAGAATTCCCACAATGCGGAACAATTAAAACATATTTATTAGTCATTTGATAGGCACTGGTTTCTAAAATTATTTAATCCTAAAATTATAAAAACATCTAAATGTAATAACTTACAATTATTTGGTACAATTCTGTCTTAATTTTGGCATTAATTTTTTAATCAAAATGTCTGGAGGAGGAAATATACCAGATTAATCCCAAAGATGCTTGCTTAATTCTAAATATAATCATATTCTTTATAAGACTACACTTATCAATCAAGGCAAAGAGATGTAAGCAAAGTTTCTCCAAAGTAAGTAGTTATTCAAAAATAAGCCTGAATTCTCACATTATCTGCAGCCTTTTGCCAAGCCTTTATGGGCATACTTCTACCTGTTGCTTGTCAACATGTGCTCCAACAAGCACTCCAGGGCCAGTTAACATTGGAATACAACAGGGCTGCAGGCATGATGGTAAGTTGTACACAGGTTGACTGTTTGAAGAAAGGCTCATCCACATCCATGATTTGAGACTGTTTAGAGGAGGCACACAACCAGACACATGATGACTAACCCTGTGGGTGATGGTGGTAGCAACTGCACCATTTCATTAAAATAGGCTAAATGTAAAAGAAACGTACAAGGTCTCATATTCAACAAGTGCTAACTCACTCCACCGCAAAATAGCTGGCGATCACTTCCGCCCTATTGGCAGACGTCTCTTGGGTTTCCAGGCTTCAGCTATAGCGAGCTACTAGCTCAAATCGTCCCAGCTGATACTGTGGATTCAGCAATTAAATAGTCGCTAGAACAATCCAGATCCACTGCAGATCAATCCAACTACAAAGTGTATAACGGCGAGTTCTGGATTTAAATTATAAGGGCGGGGTCTCCGTGACGTTACGATGCCTGTGATTGGCCAGGCTTGGTGAATTTGCTCTGTAGAAACACCCTGGGCACACACAGCCCCTCCTTCCTGTTGATTGTCTCTCTGAAGACGTAGTCGCTGGCTACAGAGTGAAAGCCCGTCCCCTCAAACAGCTCTGCCAGGACCTCTGAAGGAAGGAAAGGACTAAACTGTGGTTGAGACATTCTACAGACAAATAAAATCACATGCATTAATTCACTCAACAAGCCAAGTACTTTCACTAACACTCCACGATAAAGTCTCGTAACCATCCATCCATCCACAAGTCTCTCGCTGGCTAATGCAGACAGCCAAACCCCTGACCTTTAGAGAAGAAGTAGGACCTGGTTCCATCTTGACGTACGTAGAGGTTCTCTCCCAGTTTGTTGCCCTCCTTAAAGCGGAGCATTGCGTGGTCGTGCAGGCCGTAGTCTCTGAACAGGACCACTCCGCCTGGCTTCAAAACCTTCACACAGCAGGAGATAGAGTTGCTTTAATACGCAAATTAAATCAATATTTCGTTGATCTGACATTTTTGGTTAAACCAGTATGGTACAGTGCCATCTTTTCATTAAACTCAGCATTCTAATATTAACAGTTCATTGTTTAAACAAGTCCATCCAATCACTAACTAAGCAGACTCAAGCATTTGGTATGACCAGTGTTTCAGCAGGAATGCAATGGAATGCAGTTCTCTGTTACTGCTGTTATGATATATTATGCCTAACAACAGCAATATCCATTTATATGTCCGACTACTAATCTTCTAAAAGCATTCATATTCCAGATCTGCATAGGACCCATAGGTTGATGTGGATAAAAGTGGCTGCTAAATGACTGTATTGACAGAATGAAATGGACACCTCTGTGCTGCTCACCCTGCAAAGGTTCTCCAGCGCTGGTCTCATCTTGTCAGGATGGATGGCTGAGAGGACGAAGATGAGGGTGATGACGTCTACACTGTCCTCCGGCACATTGTCTCGGAGGTCATTTGTAGTCAGGTCACACTGGAAGGCACAGCAGCGCTCTGGGCAGTATAGGGGGTTTTGCTAGCAAAGACAGGATCCGTTTCAAATTAAGGAGTGTTTATCAAATGCACAGACACAACATAGCGTTGTTTCATGTCGCAGGTAATGAGCATTTTAAGTTTAACTGAACAAAAGTGGTCAAACTGGGGTCAAGATTTTACCTGGGAAAATGTTAAATTTATATTAAAATAGGGGAGCATTTACCTTGACAAAGTCCACAGCTCGTGGAGAGAAGTCACATGCATACACAAATATACTTAAGTCTTCTTCCAACAGGGGAAAAATGCAGTTTCCTACGCCACAACCTGCCTCCAACAACACCATCCTCTGAGACTCAAACTGCAAATACATCAAACGAAGAATAAAGACTATTCTCACAAACACATACATACAATAAAGTAAAAATACTGGATGCAACTAAACATGTAAAACAGCTGGAGAACAAAACAAACAAAAAAATCAACCCAACCTTACGACAAGCATTGAGCTCTTCAAACTCTCGAGTGGTCCAATGTCGGTCCTTAAAAAAATTGGTCGAGTTTCTTTTATAGAACAAGTCCCAGTTTTTCTGCGCGTCCTTCTCCAACTTCATCTGCTTGAAGGTGGACACCAGGATCCGTTCACTGGAGAGTGTGTCCAACTCCTCTTTGGTCAGAGCTCTGGCCTTGCTGGTTGTGGATTGTCCAAAGACACACGGAGCCAGTTCGACTTCCAGCTCCTCTTCCAAAAATTCGATACCAGTCTTGATAACATTTGCAAAAGTTGGCAATGCCATTTTAAACCTAGTTTTGAGTGTATACATTAAATACACATCGCTTAACTCGCCACATTATACCCAAAACACCAATACTATAACTTATTTGTCTTCTGTTAGAAATGTAATTGAAGAAACGTTATAATAGGACATAATAGGACAGTAGTTTGATTTGATCAGAGCCATGGATATTGATTTGATATCTGATGGATGTGCAACTGAGGAGGAAGTCTTTACGGTACGTCGTAAAAGGTCTTCCGTGCAAGAACGGGGAGGACCCGGCTATTTTTTGTGTGTATATTTTCTAATTTATTTATTTAAAGGTCTTATTTGTTTATATTTTATCATGAGACATCAATATGTTTTATTAATGACTTATTTTGGCGTGTTAAGTGTATTTAATAAGATTTTTATTTTTATAAATAAATAATCCGTCTAGCTCGTCGGTGATATTTCACAGCTGGAACACAACAGGAAAAGGGGTGGACACGTGACCCGTATCTTGCTAAGATTTAGCTGGTAGGCTAACTTTTTTCCCGGATTGATTTTCTGGTTATATAATCTCTTCTGTTCTAAGTTTTAATTGGCTTCCTCTGTTTATTATAGATATATGCAAACTATCAACATTTGGAAGGAGCCATGAATGGAAGTACAAACCCTCTCCTGGACAAAGAAGAGCATGTTTTGAAACTCGGAGAGAGCTTTGAGAAGAGGCCCAAATCTTCCTTTCATACAATCAGATGTGAGTGACACAAATTAGGCTACAGTTAATTGCAAGATAGTTTGTTTAAACTTTACTTATCTCTATATACAGTGGATATGTGAGATAGTCATGTTTATCTAATTTGCCAGCACAATGTGGTAGGCCGAAGTTTGCTTGTTTTTGTTTTTTCTTAATTCGTTTTCAGGCAGAACATTAGAAAGAATACATTTCTATGTTTACATAAACATTCACTTCTAATCTCACGTTGCAGACGACTTCAAACCAGCGTCTATTGACACAAGCTGTGAGGGGGAGTTGCAGGTTGGAAAAGGGGATGAAGTTACCATCACATTACCTCACATTCCAGTAAGATCACTAGCAAACAACGACGTTGAAACCTAAATCAAGTCTCTTCTATAATGTCAGTAGGGCTGGAAAACACATTTAGTCTGTCTCCTCTCAGGGCTCCACACCTCCCATGACAGTATTTAAAGGAAACAAACGACCTTACCAGAAGGACTGTGTTCTCATCATTAACCATGACACTGGGGAGTTTGTACTGGAGAAACTGAGCAGTAGCATTCAGGTCAAGAAAACCAGGTAAGGCGCTTGTCTGGAAAGTTAGTGTACAGTAATTCATTTAACAGAGTCAAACAAAATTGTAACAAGGAAATCAGTAATTATTTTGGTTGGTGACCATTTAGAATGCAACTCTAAACTGCTGTCAGTTTAGTCCCAGTGATGATGACGGTTGTGTGTCTGGTTGTTTCAGGGCAGAGGGCAGCAGTAAGATCCAGGCCCGGATTGAGCAGCAATCTGTAAGGTCTAACCAGCCAAGCTCCCAGTTCCGGGCCCCCACCAAGCCAGGTGGCGGGGTAAAGACGTCCCCGTCCCCATCTAAGGATAACCCATCCCCGGAACCACAGCTTGATGACATCAAGCGAGGTAAGGAGTCCCAAACTATGTCTGAATGGTGGTAGTTTACTAATGCGCGTTTTAGAACACTAAGTGTATGTTTTAGAAAGCACTAGTTCTTAGGTTACCAATGTATCCCAAAGAGGACATGTATGATAGTAGTGAGCTTGAGAATTTCTTTAGTACAGTTCAGTAGTAAAATAATACTGAGGGGAAATGACTGTTCAGTTAATCCTTTTCACAGTAGTATGGAAAACAAGTGTAGCTCATAGTATTACATGATAGGTATTTTTAATATTTTAAATTTCATGCATTTCATATCAGAATGAGAAAGCATATATTTAAGATTGAGAAGAATTAAGAGGTGTTGATGACATATACATAGAAAATAGTTTCCAATTAAATATGGAGTTACACTTTCTACACTTCAGTGAGCAACACACTCATTAAACGCAGCAAAGTCTATGAAAGTAGTTCAAGAACGTTTTCCAGTTAACCCTCGCGCTGTCCTATGGGTCAAAATGACCCGGCGCACTTGCCAGTAGCGGGCAGCAACCGCAACACGGACATATGACATTCCGCGGTTCGCTCCCCCTGCTGCTAGTCTGCTGAAATGCCTTAGGACAGTGGGAGGGTTAAGTAAACGTTTATTGAACGTTCAGTCCACTGCTCATAGTCATTCCCCTGCACAACAACATGTAAGAGCCCAGTAATTAACAAGCTCCAACTCTGTTTAACCTACACAGCTGAATGCTCTGTGAAAAGCATCCATTAAACAAATGAACCGTTACTGTGGTTGTTATCTGCGCACCGCCCCCTGCTGGCCACAGAGCTGCGTGCGGAGGTGGAGGTGATCGAGCAGATGAGCAGCAGCGGCGGCAGCAGCAGCTCCTCTGACTCAGCCAGCGGCTCAGGTAGCGGTGAGGACAGCTCCAGCAGCGACGGGGAGCACGACGCCCCAGCGCCTCAGAGTCAGCCGTCCCCCACCCGTAACCCCATGGCCAATGGAGGAGCGGCAGACGGGCAGCAGGGCACCAACCAGCTCATGAACACCCTCCGTGAGTAGTTTTACTGCTTTAGATTGTTGTGTTTCAGCAGTACAGAGGCTCAAGATGATGGCAGAACCAGCGTGGTTCTAGAACCATTTCTGTCGGTGCATAGCGCACTGTTGAAGGATATGTCCGTTATGGCTGTGTCAACATATTCACTGTCAGAATTTCATGCATTACATATCAGAATGAGACGACATGCGTTTAAGATGAAAATATGTCATAAAAGCGACATTTGGTAATGGTATTAAATAGTTCTGATGTCTTCTACTCACAAATACTTATTAAACTCCCATGGTAAGTATGTGGCTACACTTCCTACACATCACAATCGTCTTTGAAAGTAGTTCAAGAAAGTTTTGAAAGTTTTCGTGGAAACAGGTCCTTCATCTGAAAGACCATAAAATCCAGGTTTTTATAAAAACAGGAATTTGGTCAATATTAACACCAGCATTGATGTCTCATTACAGTTCAGTCCTATTATTTAGTTCAACTCAAAAAACACAATTTAGGGTGCAATTATTTAAGTTAAATTTTTTTTGTTTTCTAATTTCAGTTCAAGGGGTTGTCATTAGTTGCTTTTGAACTTTTACATTAAAGGTAATTTTTTTTACCTTTTTTATAAAAAAACAAAATGGCAACACTGTGGCCCAGTGGATAGCACTGTGGCCTCACAGCAAGAAGGTGCCGGGGTTGAACTTCGGTGGCCCCGGCCTTTCTGTGTGGAGTTTGCATGCTCTTCCCGTGACTGCGTGGGTTTCGTCCGGGTGCTCTGGTTTCCCCCACTATCTAAAAACATGTCAGGTTTACCCTCCCAGTGTCATCTGACCAGTGACACTGGCTCCAATCTAGAGTTGGTCCCCGGGCGCTGCACAGCGGCTGCCCACTGCTCCCTTGAAGGCATGTTACATTATCCAGCCTAATGTGTGCATCTCCTCTGATTAATAGCGAAGGCGCATGTAAATAACAGATCCGACTAGATGACATTCCATCTAAACGGGTAACCCGGAATTATCAATCGGAAGTATTCCATTCGGAAAGGCAGTGTCCATTTAAACCAAGCTGTACTGTAGAGTTCCTGTGTTGAATGTGACCTTGTGAACCTTTTTAAGACTGAATAGGATTACAAATACACTTGATTAAGTTTCCACATCACTTCTATTTATATTTATATATAATGCCATTTGGCCATGCAGCAACTCCATGTACGCAACAGACATGTACACTACAGTTAGTGTGGCTGATGTGGTGTGTTCAGACCTCTCATTATACATGCCAGATGTAATGTAATACAGCTGTAATTTTATTTAGTGTTATCAACTGGCCTTACTAACCTAACGGCCACCATTAAAAGTGTTTGACACATTAGAGTGCTGCTTTTAACAAGCCACTTGTGTTTCCTGCCTTCACAGGAAATGATCTGCAGCTCAGCGAGTCAGGCAGTGACAGCGACGATGACTGAACTTCCTGACAGTTGGTCGGTTCATCATCTTCTGCCTTCCTATCATCCCCAGCTAAACCCCTCTGGTCATCTGGTAATGCCTGTCACAACAGCTGTATCTTGCTTTGACTCAAACATGAAGATTTTAAGAGTGTATTTTTATTAGATGTATATTTTGCTGTGTATATCAAAGCTTACATTTATTCCTTTTTACATATGAGAAGTTTGGAAGTTTATATAATGAGAGTAATAGAGTGCTATAATAGAGTGCACACATTTTCTGTACTTGGAGCAGCTACTTTTATGAATTGTTAGTTTTCCATTAAGTATTTATGTTATCAGCGTCATCTCTCTTGATTTAATATGAACATCTCATGCCTTGTTATTAAACCACCTCATTATATTGTGGAGCTGAGTTTAGTTCTTTGCAATATTGTTGAGCAGCTTTATTTAAAATGGTATCTGAGGTACAACAAAAGCAAATTCTGTCAGTATTTATTGAGTCTTTTTTTTTTTTGTAATGGTGTCATAGCCCTTAATTCCAGAAATAGCCAATAGTATTTCCTCCATTCCCATTAACAGCTTAAATTGCTAGACTATGCAAAACTAAATTAGCCTTTACAAACGGACATGTTTTTCTGTGTATATGGGTTTTCTCGATACCTCACTTTTTGATAGTATTCGAGCCAACAGATGAAGCAGTCTTCACAGTCATACTCAGATTGCATGTTCTTTGTATTTTTAAGCATTAACCTTTCAACGCAGATGCATTAGCAGCCTCACACCATAATGCTCATGAAAATTGTTTCTTTCACAAATCTGTTGGGACCACATGAGCTCAGTAATAATTTAAAATTCAAACCATTAATTACTTATATTAGTACTGTCAAAAGGTTTAAATTACTTCTTTTTTTATTGCAGTGACTGCAACCATTGAGGCTAATATATAACACAGAATCTCCTGTGTCAACAGAAGTGTTTATAAAAAATGTGTGTAGTTTAATAGCGTTGAGGTGGCTAGTTGATCCATGAGAAGTAGTAGTAGTATGTAGTTACCATATCCATTTGCCTGCTTCCCAGTTCATTTTCTGTTTGAAACACAACTGTACAGAAGGGTATAGTTAGCCCAGGTGTACGGTAGGGGGAGGGGTAGAGAGGAGTGCTAACTACCTTCTGCTAGCTACAGCATGTATGTGTGTGTGTACGCGCGCGCTTGCTGTTAAATCTCCAATCAAAAGTAAAATATTTTTTTAAATAGTGGCCCCAAGAGCATATGTGAAGTTCAAAGTATCAATTCTGTTCTTGAAATGAATTGCCCAATATGTAACGCTCAATTTCATTCTGTCAGTCTTTGAAGAATGTATTTATTTTCCCTTTTTCAAATGGTATATCTAATTCCCTGTAAAACCTTTCAAAATATACCCTCCACAACACATATTTTACAAACCAAGGTGATTGTCAAGTCAATATTTTGACTACTTCTTTTGGCTTTAACATGAGATTTCTGTCTCCATTATGAGTTGATACTAGTAAATTGGCTCCATTCTAATTATGCTCAGAATCTTTAAGTCCAGTGCATTATAGTCTATGCAACATGGCAAGTGGAGCATTTTCTAAAATGACACCTGCTTTAATCTACAGTGTAGTGTAACCTAATTATCAGTGGAATGTTATTTTAATTATCTACCTAAACTTAGAAAGTAGAGACCGTTGAGAGAATGTTGGCATACAGTATATGACATGAAACAATGATGTAATGTTCACCATTGACCAAGTTGTTTTTGTCCTCTATTCAGTCTTTAAACACCTCAGTTGTTTTATAGTAGCGGACTGTCTTTACCAGATTGAGTTTGTTGCATATTAACCATGTTGCTTAACTTAAATACGGCCATTGTTTATTAATAATAGGAATTTATGGTTGAAAATTATAAAGCCAAATTAGTGTCATTATGCACCAGAATTAGTTTTTATTATACTGAGCAGCAATCTTCAATGAGTAATTTAAGTTCTATATCTCATTCAACTTCATTGATGGAGCACAACTGCTCAGTTTCAAATTCTGATACTCATTTAGTGATGTATAGTAATCTTGACTAAACGTGTTTTTCAACATTTACTTGTTGAGCCAGTCTCTTTAGGTAACTATGCTGGGCAAATTGTGTACCCGTCAATATTTGCAGATACATGTATTTGGTGCATCTATCCCCCCCCCCCCCACACACACACACACACACTCTCTCATTAGTTCTGTATTGAATGTTTGACTTTGTTTCAACAGCTTTGTTCTGTCTTGTTTTATTTGTAGTCTTTACTAGCAATGAAAAAATAAATGTATTGTTCCTACTGTACAAGGCATTCACCTCTTATTGTTTCAGTTGCAATTGCAATCATCTTTCCAGTCATCTGTAGATTACTTAATACACACAAACACACACAAAACCCTTTTCAGATGGAAGACAGTACAAAAAATGACATTTGATAAAAGATTATATTGCTGGTCTTAAATAATTAAAGTCAAGTGAAACATATGCTTGGAGGAACACCTTCAGTCTGCCAATAATAACCTCTCCGCTGAGCAGAACATAATACAGTACTTAATCCCTGCAATGGTGCAACCAGAGTCACATTTGGGCATTTATCTTCAAACAGTAACACAAAAGTACACGACAAATAAATAGCTTGTTTCCCTTTAAATCATATAACACAATTATATTTATGATTCTGACTTTTGCTACAACATATTGATTGATATATAAATTAACAATACAAACCACAAATAATTATAACATAATACAGAAATGGTCTTTCTTTTGATATAAATCTGGTTAGTTTACAGTATGAAATCACCCAACTTGAGAGAAATGATAAGAGTAGTTTGACTTAGTGCCTCAGATAACGGGACATGCCCATGTTGAGTTTACCAGTTCAGTCTCATTGTTGTAAGAGATTTGGGGGCCATTTTTGCTTCAACAAAAGTCCACTGGCCCAAGTCAATTCCTGAGGGGCCATAGCAGCTTCCATGTTTAATGTCGGCGAGATTGTAAACCCCGGCCAAGTCTCCACCCGGGCTCCCGAGTGCTGATTATAAGGGTCCTGTGAGGGTTTACTGTATCCTGTAGCAGGCTATGGGAGATTTGGCACCCTCTTGTGGTGATGTATAGAAATGAAAGGCTAGAGTTGCAAATTGAGACGTGTGGACTTATCAGGACCTTCCTGAGCTGTCAGTTCACTGTTCCCATTAAACTGCTGTGGTTGTGTGTGTGTTGCTGTGGACAAATCCCCATAGCATGTTCACATGGGAGCCCTGAGAACCCTGTCTTATGGGATATGTCACCTTGACCGCTGGCCCTGGTTACTGTCTGGTTCTTATGGATGAGCCACCCCCGCTCCCCTTGTCCCGGGGGCCACAGGGGTCACCGTCCGGGGCAGGCCGTGGGTTTGATGCAGCGGCCTTGGAACAGCACCAGGTTGGCCGGGCAGTGGCAGCCGGCTACGCAGGGCTTGTGGCACGGCCCGATCTCGTTCCAGTTGTCGCAGCTCTTGGTGCAGCCCGGGCCACACGTGTCGTACACCGCCCCGTGTTTACACTGGGTGGCTAGTGTGGCGATAATGGGACACAATAAGTCGTGTACATTTGGAGTGGAGTCTTACATAACGGTGTGAGGGAAACATGCATTTATCTAGATACGTTGTTAGCTTAATTGTATTTCTGCATTTAAACGGTGTTCTTTGAACATGCTTTCATTAAAGGTTGAAATAGTTGAGGATACAGTTTCTCTTTGGAGTGTAACCTGTGGAAGAAGTAGGCATACATGCTGTATACTAAACGTTTAATGCACTGCTTGAACTGAATGCGTGAGAAGATTATTATTAATTATGAAGGAATAGCTGGTAATACTGCTACAAATTACTACACATAATGGAGAAATAATGCTTTAATGCAATGTCTGGAATTAAACAAACTATTCCCTTAAGATGTTTTATCTTAATGTCTACCGACATTAAGATAAATCTGGCTAGGCATGAGCATCAACAAATGATGGACCAACGCCCTTTTCTCTTGACCTCACCCTGTGATTGTCTGGACCATATGCTCATTGGCTCGTGTGACTGGTGAATTGAGCCGTCACTCACCCATGCAAGCGGCTTCAGGCCTCCAAAGGACAGGCACTCCCTCCCTCTCGCAGGCCCGGCTGTAGGCTATGAAGGACTCACAGTAGCAGTTCTTATGGACCGGACACTCACACATGTCTGTCACACAGGACCTGCAGAGAGCAGGAGGGCAAACACATTGTACACACATGTAACATACCTTAAAGTGAGCCTATATGACTTTCTGCCACTAGGTGTCACACTAAGCACACCAGAATAACCAATCAAAAAATGTTTTGTAAATAGAAACAAAGTGGCGAACACCATTCAGAACAACAATGTTGCTTGGCTTCACAATGTGTTTCAATATGTACGGCAGATCTTCTGTGGGAATTTTATTTGATTTGGTTTGAGCTCGGTTATCAAGCTTATATATCATATCGAGTAGTGTTCCCCAATCCAGATGTCCTGCATGTTATTTAGACGTCTCCCTGCTCCAACACACCTGATTCATATGAATGTGTCGTTAACAGGGATTTATAAAGATCCACTCATTTGAATCAGGTGTGTTGGAGCAGGGAGACATATAAAAAAATACATGCAGGACAGTGGGTCCGCAGGACCAGGTTGGGAAACACTGATATAGAGCACCTCGTTGTATATTTACAAATGGACGTATTTTATTTTTACTAATATTGCAACTTTTGGTATAATTTTACATGTAAATTACTTATGTAGCACTTTGGGATTTCTTCTAATGTAAAGTGCGTTACAAATAAAATGTATTATTATTATTATTATTATTATAATTACCTCTAAACTGAATATAAGAGGGGAAAATGGGTGTGTGGCAAAAGGCAAAATGAGTCTTCATTAAGAGACTGAAGGGGGGGTTCTGGGAAGAGGTATGTGTATATACTGTATACTGTATGTCTCCTGACCTGTAAAATGAGGAGAAGTCCACCACGCGGTGGCACCTCTGGAACTCCCAGGCCTTGATCTTCTGGCACTCGCGGTGGGCACGGAACTTGACCTTGACGGTGCCGGCGCAAAGGAAGGACGCGGGGCGGCGTGCCGGGGGCTGCTGGGCGCACGCCTCGTTGCTCTCCACGCGCCACGACTCGGCAAAGTCGTTCACGTCGAACTTGAAGTTGCCGTCGCCGCCTGTGGCGTCGTCTCGCTTCTGCCCGTTGTAGTTGCCACACAGGCCACACAGGCGCCCCCGCAGGTGGGGGGCCGCCACTACCTCCACGAAGCTGTCTCCGTCCCACGTGATCTCCAGGCCTAATTATCATCATTATAATTATGCTTTTATTAAGTTATACAGCTAAGGTTACAAGATAGTAATTACATGTATGGAACAATAACAGCACTTCTGCAGCAACATTAATAATATATGACTAATAATAAATTATATATTATATTATATTAATTAATTAATTTATTGTATTATTTATTAACTTATGTTGCATTAAAGTGTCTTAAAGTTAGTGTGTGCACAGTACTGTATGTAAAACATTGCATAATTATATAATGTAGTTCTATCATATTTGATTTGATTCTGTAGGGCAGGGCTATTCAATTCCAGTCCTGGAGGGCCGCTGTGCTGCATGTTTTAGTTGTCTCCCTGCTCCAACA
>JAODUK010085591.1:0-14869 GCA_027564635.1 Typhlichthys eigenmanni
GGGGTGCCCCCCCCCCCCCCCCCCCCCCCGCTTAATGTGTCCCTCCCAATGTACAAATGAACAAATGAAATCTACGACCATGAAAAATCTTTTGAATAAGAGACTAGTTTACTAGCAGTCAGACTGTTAATTTCTTCTACTTCAAATAGCTGCTAGTTCTGAGACATCTGTCTGTAAACAGCAATCAACAGCAACCCATCAGTTCTTCAGCCCGTTATACTGTTGTATAACAGCGATAACTCTTATATTAGATATAGCACTGGCCACTCCGTACAAGTGCATGCTTGAGGAGTTGGCCCAACAATAAGACGGCACTTGTACACTGTCAACTGACTATAGGTACAATTTACCAGTAAAACATGTAAACAAGAGTGGTGAAAACCAGTGTGCTGTGAACCATATCCAGAAAGAGTAGGCCAACCAATTAACCTGTGTTGGCTGGGGAATATCGAATCCCTCCTGTAACAGTGCCAGAGCCCAGGCAAAGGCCATGTGTCTGGTATAGGAAACTGATGGATTTCGGGGAAAAGAACAGGTGTGGAGATTATTACACAGGAATAAAGCGAATGGCACAATGACAATATGTTGTCTATTCCCCAGTGCTCAACCCCATTGACAAGCAAACAAGATGCTGGTGCCTAACACACAGACCTGCAGCTGGATGGCTGAACAGTCACTTCATCGCTCACTGTCAGAGACAACAGTGTGCCAGAGGCCTAACTATGCTGCAGGTTTAACCTGAGCAAATTGATTCAACGTCTGTCTCCCCTTGACATTTGGAGCATTATCACTAATTGTGCCATAACCAGTGTCTGTATCATTAATAACAGCGTAAGCAGTACGCAAAGAGTGAGCAATGCGCGTATGAATGCTTAAAAACACGTATGTCACTCCATTTATCAAGCTTAGACAAGGGCAATTATGGTTTTGGCACAAGATGGACAGATTCTCAACATCTATTTATGCAGATGGTAATTATTCTAGAAGGAGTAATGGTGCATTAAAAGGATGCAACTGTTCGTAATAGTAGGTCAGATGTATAGTAGCCCAGCTGTGCGGATTTAAGACTGTTCAGCTGTTCTTCAGATGGTTGAAAACCACGCAAGCACACAGACAATAGCAGTTCCGAAAGGGTTTGCATGCAGGTCTGTCATACCAAAGCTTGATTTGTGTGTGTACTAGAGAAGCCTTCATTTAGGATTATTTCCGCAAATAAATAAATCAATCATTTTGTGTTTGTTAATAGTTGACATACAGTACTTTCACAAAACAGATGTTACGTTTTGTTTCGCTTCTTTGGTTTGTATTGCTCATGCATATCTAAATCCTAAAGATTTTTTCTGAATGAAAACAGAAGATAAATGAGGAAAGAACACTAGAAAAGATGATAATGATAAAGAAAAGGGAGAATTGAGTTAAGATCCCTCTCCACGGTATAGCCTAAAGGCAAATTGATAGGTATTGAACAAAAAGCTAAAAGTTGGAATTTGCAGAAACTTTTGTAGACTATTGATGCAATTTAGCAGATCCTTAGATGCCTACTGTGGGAGTAGGTATATTAGAGGTCTAAACCTTTGTTCAACATTTAATCAGAGACACACACACCTTATCCGCACAACACACACACACACACGCACGCACACACACACACACACACACACACACCCTTGCTATCTCCAGAACACCCACAGGAATCTATAATCTGTGTAGTATTCTACAATGGCCTGTATTTGTCTCAAGGGCAATATGTTTGGAAGCCGTTGGGACTTAACAGGCTGCGGACAGGTGTTAAATAAGGCAGATAAACTATGGCTTTGTATTTTTAATGCTGCTACATATGAACTCTACAAATATACATTTAATGTCACAAACAGTGACCATGCTCAGATTTACAATGACTTTAACATGACCCTCTCCAGACGAGAGCGTACGAGTGGTTGCCTCCAGCCTTTACAAATCAAGTCAGTAATTACAGCCCACGCTGATGACTGAAGCACAGAATCATGGGTGTTAAAACGTGAGCAATTCTGCTCCGACACATACTTCAGACTAATTAGAAGGGAGAAAGGCTGTGCAAGTGTGTGAAAGTAATGTGTCTGCCGAGAATAAAACCAAGGTGCCTTCTTGGTGGTTGACCACTGAGACCGAGCGCAAATTGAAATACCGCATTTGGTTAAGTTGTTGAAGATTAACTTGGGAGACATTAAAATGGCAGAACATTACAATCCATTATTATGAATACTTTTCAGCAGAGTATACTTAATAAACACACTCTGCTCCCAAGGGATTGATTTTCATGAAGAAAAAAGATATATGTCACATAGCGAAAAGAATGGTTTCCCAAGGTGGCCTATACAGTAGTTCTTATCCCTTCCTTACTTCGTAGTTCCTTCCAATACGTAGTCCTATTGGAAAGACCGTCTTTCATAGGATGGAGAGCATATTTTAAAGAATAAAAGTACAGATGGGAGGACAATATTTGTCATTTCAGCACTGTGGGCATGGCAATTACTAAACCAACGATGGATATATAAAAATACAAAAATACATCATTATGTTATTGGGTTCTTCCTAGGTCCATCCTTACCCCACTGGGGGTCTACAAAAAGCATGCAATTGTTTTTTTTCTAAAATATACAACATGTGTGTGCGTGCGTGTGTGTGTGTGTGTGTGTTTTCACAGCAGTTGAAGCCTCTGTCATGTGGGTGAAATACGGGCAGGTGGAATAAACCTGACATCAGCATGGCTGTAAAAGTGAAAGGGGTGTAAATTACTGTTACTGGGTAAAAGGGCTGAATGTAATTTCTTATAAAAGGTCACTGCACTTTAATGATTGATCTAAAATAGGAAGTATATTGGAGTGGGACTTCTTTTATGAATTGTGAGCTATTGTTCTACTGACTATTGGGCAAATATGAAAAAACTATCATTTGTATTAATCAGAGAGTCAAGAAAATAATTGATATATTGGGACAATATGATAACATGTATCTGGTAACTGGTACTGTAACATATAACATTGCATCTATGACCAGTGTTGGGCAAGTTACTCAGGAATTGTAATAAGTTACTTTTTACTCCTTCAAAAGAAATAATATTACTTTACTAATTACCCAGTAATAAAGTAATTAGTTATGTTACTAGTTACATTACTATAATACTTTTACTATTACTACCCTGTCGCCCCTTCTGAAAAATTACAACCTGTGTAGCCAGTTCATTTCAGAATTGAATCCTCTTTATTGGAACAATAATTAATTAGGAGTCAATAATCAACCAAAGTGACAACTTTGCAGCCTCTCAAACCAGATGATTGACAGGTTGGTTCAATTAGCCTACCCTAAGTTTGTGGAAATAGTAATTAGTTGCTAGTTACTGAAAAAAGTAACTAACAAGTAACAAGTGAAAAATTAAACTAGTAACTAGTTACTAGTTGCCAAACACTGCCCATGACACATATATACATAAAGTGTGGAATTGTAACTAGAACTATATTTGGAATGCTTACAGTAATATTACATGTACAGGACATCTTGTGTAATATTAATTGAATTACATGTATCTTTCATCTTCTGTTCTGACTATTACATAACCCACACAGTGTCATTCCTAGAGGCTACCTTCACAGTACCATTTGTGACAAAACATAACTTAAGGGATCAACATGTTGATTGAGGAAAGTGTGTGTGTGCGACTGTGTGTGTGATTTAGAAATTGGCGAGAATATGTGTTGAATGCGGGAAGATGTGTACCTATCTGTAAAGTGTGTCTGTCTGTATGTGTTTGTGTGTATTTTTGTGATACAGCGCATGCATGTTTGCCCTTGTGTGCGTGGGTTAGTGTGTTTGTGTTAGTGTATGTGTTCTCTCACTAAGGCATCCTGACGTTACAAGTCTTTTCATGGCTGCCTTATGCCTATGGGATTGATACAGTCTGTGGCTCTGAAGCAAAAGCTTTTAAGACCACTCTGAAGAACTTCCAAATGTAGAGAGGGTGAACCACCGATGCAGACATAATATAATTTTAAAGCTCCCAGTACCGGAGCAGAGAGATTATGGCATGATGGACGATTGCTTCCTTGATCTATATTCCCTTTTGATTGTATATAGCAAATCATAATATTACTAAAATCTCCACCAACATCCATTGTTATTATATTCCACCTATACAAGACATGCAGGAAGTGTATTATCTCTCTCTCTCTCTCTGTAACCTTACTTATATTATATACCGTAGCAATTAAATTGGTACTGAAACATTACCTAAGTGATATCTTGATCTGTTAAGATACTAAGGGATGGGAAGAGCTGAAATAGGATATGCCACATTTGAAAGCAGATGGCCCTGGATTCCAGCAGTCTCCTCAAGCAATCAATGAGATTCTCTTGACCGTTGTGTGCATCAATAATGGTATTTCTTCCATTTTGGACAAGGTTTTGAAGTTAGTTCATTCTTATCCAGGATCATTTCTTCTCACGTGAAAACTGTTGCACCAGGAGTCAAGTGCTCAGCTGAACCAAGCAAATGTTCAGACCAAAATAATGTCTGAGAAGGTGCATAATGGATTACAGAAGGAGGAAGGAAGAAAGGAAGGAAGGAAGGTAAGAAAGAAAGAAAGAAAGAATTAAATTAAACTTAATATTAAATCGACATTCACAATTTGCCACACAAAACAAACCAACTTCAATCAACCATAATAACCAATAAACATGACTGTAATGTCTGACAATAGGACTGATCTGATCCACATTAGAACTACCACAGGCAACTTTCTTTCTGAATACAACCCCTTTAAGCTTTCCAGTGCCTTTCCCTAAGGCTGCACGTCTAGCATGGGTACAGTATCTCCCTGTGTGTATACACCTCTGAGTCCTGCAGTAGCTCTACAGCACCAGGTAGGCCATAGTACATGACCTTTCCTGGAATCTAATGGCAGCTGCCATAAGAACACTGCAGTTTGTTACTGGCAGGCCACATTATCCCACTCTCTCCATTGCTCTTAATATTCCCTTCTCTCTTTCAGTGCCCCATTCCTTCACATCTCTCTCTCAAATACACACAGGTACATTTCCAACTCAAACACAACCATTGCTGACCTATACTGAATGTGACTGACTTGGCCTTCAACACCATGACAACAACGGATATTACACAGGAATACATTAACATTAGTCATTCCATACCTGCTTCCTAGCCTGAATTATAATGCAGCATGATACATCCTAAATTAATAATTAAAACAAGCTATTGATCGCTTTCAAATGAAGCGTGCTTGCAGCCCCTTGCATAAACATTAATATATTCACATTGGAGTTATTCCTTACTTCCCAAACTGGTTATTAATTCTGGAGACATAGTTGCAATCTTTCTGCTCATTTAAGCTAGTTATTCCTCTGTGATCCAGTATTCGATTGTAGGGTAAAGTTGATACAATCTTTGCTTTTTCTTTATAGAGAACGCTTGCTAACTTCGAGCTCAAATCAAAACAATATCCCTTCACAGAGCCACCCCACACATTGTGAAGCAAAGCGTAGGCTTTGTTGTTGTGAGCGGTATTCGCCACTTTGTTTATGTTCCTATATACAGAGCTAGGGTTGTGTAGCAAGAACGGATCCTTAGCATACATTTAGCTTGCAATAGCAGACTATACATTTAAATGTCAAAAGCTTTAAATCTTGAAAGTCAGAGCACAGCATACACTTACACCGGGTTAATAACTTTGCAAGTTACTCATGCGTCAGTGATGCATTATAAAAACTAAACATACGACGATCGATCGATTTAAACTTTTTTCAAATCTTATAAATGTTCTAAATATTCTGTCATTCGTGACATAATCCTCCCCACCTACCCGCAAGCATATCGTGAGCCTTCCCAACCAAGTTTGTGCTACACAAATATGTCTCATGTCCACAGCTGAGACCTTTGGATCAAAGAAGGTTTGCTTGTTCAGCGAGTCATTGAGTGTCATGGTAAAACCCACACCTTTGACAAGGATTCATATTCTGTTATATTTGTAATGTAGTACTTAGACACATGGCTCAAGAGAAGCCCTCTTTTGCAGCCTCCATTGTTTTATGATCTCCCTGGAAATATCAACGAAAATATGTCCCAGTATGTCATGTTGTTGCTTTTACCCTGGAGCCTCTGGTCAGGTAGGGGATGCCATTATGTGGGAGAAAATAAGGTTCTAATAAACATCAAAGCAGCAAGGTTCTAGTTTGCCATAATGGGTACTAGGGATCCACCCCTGTGTAACATCTCAGCTATTATTCTCACGGCACCCCATGCTTTTTCTACTCTCTATAGACAGAGTCTAACACAAAGGCAAGTAGACAGGAGGGCCAGATGGAAAAGAAGAAAAATAAATAGGAAAATGGCTCCCGTTCTACACCAGCTGCCATCCGCCGAAAAAAGGACGAGATCAAAGACGACGCACCATTACACACAGATGACTCTAGTGTCAAGGTTCCGAGCTAACAACCCTCTGTTCACATTAGATAGCATTTAGAGGGGCAAAGGCTCCATAGCACCTTGCAATAAGAAATGTGGCCTTCACTTGAATATGTTGTGTGTTGGTGCAGAGGGTATATTGCTATTTGGTAGTATTTGTTATGTCTGTGGATGGGTTTAATGAATGAGTCTGGAACTACTTTTGGTTAAACCTCATATTCATCTAAAATTTGAAGACATAAGACATCTTAGTAAGGCCGCAATTAGGGGTCAGTTAAACCCACCCACTATGTCAAGGAAAAGGACCTTTATATATTATGTTAAAAAATACATGTTTATGAAAACATCATACTATTTGTGAGTCACAAATCATATATTTTACCCTCCTGATATGCCTTGACATAGTGGTGGTCAAAAACAATTGTATTTTCACTATACAGTATAAATCCCTATATTGCAATGATAAATGGTTTGGTCTGCCAAACTAACATCAAATAATCTTCTCCCCGGTCAAGAGCAAGACATATTGTGGATCTGGGTCTAGTATAATGTCACTACTTTCACTGTGACACCCTGTTGAAGCAAACGCAAAGTCTACTGCTTATTTGGCATTGTGGTCAGGACAGCTTTGTGTCAAATATGACAGGTCCTTTTGACACAGATCCGTTCCTATCCTTCCACAGGCTGATGGGTCACCGAGATATATTCATATGCGACGTGAATAAATGTAAACAGTGAACTGATTTGACAATAAAATGATTAATTACAAATTACTATCTCGTCATTCCCAAGCTATCAATACTATAATATTGGGCTGTGAGAAACATAATGCATACACAAATACACAATAGAACGTGTGTGTGTGTGTGTGTGACTGTGTGTGTGTGTGTGTGTGTGTGTACATGCAAATACAGTGTCGTCCCCTTCCCCAATCTTCTGCTCATCAACACAACCGGCAGCAGAATGGAGATGTGATCAACAGCTTGTGGGTTCTGCTGCCAAAACACCGCTGTATGTAATCACATCAGAGCTCACACCCACAATGTATGACAGCAAAGCACAGCAATAACCGCATAACTAATAATAATGCTCCACACAGAATCATTGCACATTCAAATTCACACGGTTTAACAGGTGAATAAAAATAGACAATTATGTCAGACGTTAATCTTCAAAATCAACATCTCAATATGGTCATAAAAGTCAATACTGGCTATGGTTGTCATTTATTCGCTCTAAAAAATGTCAATAGTGACCTTCTTTGGTGATTTAAAATAGCCTTAAGATGCTTGAATAACTGTGGCGTAGTACTGCAATTCCACCAGTAAGGGGTGCTCTTGTATGAAGCAACGCTTGGTTTTCACTTCCAATTTGATTAAGTTCACCCTCAACTACTCTAACTACTTCTGCAGTTGTAAACAACCTAGTACGGCACTGTTTTTAATTATATCTCAATGAGAGCATGTAGACCTAGGAGACATTTTAGCCTGACAGAGTGGTTGTCTTTTTCAAGTGCAGTGGAGATTGTTTGGGCACTAAAGCTCTCTAAAGCTAGCTGAGGTTGAATTGATTAGAAAATAGACTAAAATTAGTTCTCTTTCATTTCTATGAACAATTATGGTCCCAGGTTGTAATCATATTATACTATAAATAGGAATGGGTACAGCATGCATGCATTTATTTATATCGATGAAACCTAACTACTAGTAATGGTCGAAATTAACCAAAATTTAATTTAAATTTAATTTAACCGCTAATCATGCCCAAAAGAACGTGGTTTGAGACAGCTGTGTTTTCTTGGGCGAATGGGCAATGGTGGATGGTAATGGTGGTGGTGGTGGTGGTAATGTGGTGATGGGAGGAAGGGGGGGGGGGGCAATGGTGTCGTTCCCCGTAGGAATACAGTAGTAAGGGATTTCCCCTGGTCTGTTTGTGTCCAGTGTGGAATTGTACTTCAGAGTAGGCTGTAGTCGTCAAAGGGAACGTGGTCGTGTCTTAGACTTACCATATTGACTTCTGAAACCATGTCTATGCTGGATATGTCTATGTTCATTCCCACTCCAACCGGAGGACCTGGGAACAATCATAACAACATAAGAAACACATCAGTTATATGGCTATGATGTGTCTCAATATATACAGTACACATTTGTTTGTTTGTTTGATGGGTTGTTTTGTTTCAGTGATATCACACACATTGAGTCATATAGCCTATGTTATTGTCAGCCGGGTAATACTTATAGCTAATCTATTTCGAGTATCCTAACATATGCGAATTTTGTAATTAAGATGATCTACAACTTAATTCTCCATTGAATCCTTTAAGCATGCTTAAAACATTAAAATAATACTAAAGTCGGAATATTCAGCCAAAGCTCAATGAACGAAATAGCTTGTGCTAAACAGGACGTGAGCGCATGCAAGTAGCCTAGTTATATGTGGCATGTCAGTTCATACGAAGCTTGCAAACGAATGATTTACTGATATTTCGTTAGATGCATGCTGTATTATACTTGTGCTATTTGATCCACGTCTTTCGCGAATGCCCAACGCTGTTATTAATCCACAGTATCGATAGGCTAAGTAGCCTGCTGAAATTGCATATTTCGAACAACATGGCCCGAACGACGTAAAATGCCATAATATGCTACCTGAAGAATACCCTTTGTATTACCCCAATCTAAGGGACGTGTAGTCTAGTGTATTATCGTCGTCGTGAGATCAACAACTGTCGTATTATGACGGCTGACAATGCATATCAATCAGCGTTAGTTGTGCGAGATCGTTTACCTCCGAAATCTGGCCTCAATCGGATATCATAACCTTTCAACAGTCTATCCACCGTTTCTTTGACGAGAGACATATTGCTAGGGTCATTCACCTTGGCACTAAGGAAGAAGAAAGAGAAAGAGAGCAACACACACTCAAGCTGCGGACCGTTTTGGATCATTAAGTGTCCAAGAATTTCCCATGCTGTGTGGAACACACAAAGTAAACGACCTGAGCATCCTCCGAGCGCAAGCACTTACCTCTGCGCGCACACCATGGCCACTACCAGGGGAAAAGACCAGACGCCGAAACACCTCATTCTCCCTATCCGGAACACTACCATAGTTATGTTTTGATTATGATTTTTTTTTTTTTCGTTTGGTGAAGACAGACGAGATCCAACTTATTCTGGCCAGTGCAGTAATTCCAATGCCGGGCGCATGCGCATGATCGACCACAACATGAAGAAGCGCCGCGTCTGCTGCTGCTGGTATAGTAGCCCAGATAGAAGCCCAGACACGTAGGGAAATTAAAGGAGAAACAGGAGCAACGGTACAGTTACTCCGAGGCGGACGGGGATCTCCCTCCCTTAGTGATTGGTGTACGCTGTCCTGCTTTGGACCAACACACCTCCTAGTCACACACGCGCGCGCACGCGCACATAACGGTGTTGCAATGTAGCCTAACGGACAGGCTACATTGCAACACCGTCAATAGCAAAAAATGGAGTGTGGATAAAAAACTAAAATAGAATCGCTGATTCTTAAGATTATTTAACAAACCACCCGCCATTATACAGGAAATGTGATTTTTAGGCTATAACCAACTGCAAAATAAATTATGCGCATTCATGTAACCACATGTGCAGGACATGCCCACCTGTACTACCGGTAGCGTGTTGAAGACTAGGGGCGCATACAGTAAAAAACAAACCCAAATGAAATAAATCTAGATGTAGAAGGCTGTTGGGAAGAGTCCGCGGTCATTTAACAGGCAACGGGGGTTAACAACATCAGTCATAAGATGTTATTTAATCACACATTGTGGGGGTAAAATATTATTTTATTCTTATTATTTATACACTTTCAGCTGTGGCGCTGTCCGTGGTGCTGAATCGTGTCTCTCTCTCTCTCTCTCTCTCTCTCTCTCTCACACACACACACACACACACACACACACACACACACACGCTCACACACGGGAGATCCCGTACTATAAATGCATGCTGACCTCAACTGGTCAAACATCGATTTCCAACAATATTGTCCAGCTGATGGGTGCGAGAGAGGAATCTCATTACTTATGACGCACTGTGTCAATAAAAGGCTTAAGGTATGATATAAATGTTATGGCGTCCCTGTTCAAATACAGCTTTTTAGAAATAGATTGCCATGTGTTCTCTAAATTGACAACGATGCTGATCTTGACTGTAAATTAAGAATGGACAACCTTTTGAGCTCATTATAAATTGTTGTCTTAGTGACACGTGGTGCAGCCTTATAATACAGTAGCTGATCTGGTTACTGCATGAAGAAAAAAACGATTAGATGACATTGTACAAACACAGATTTGAGTTTGACTTAGTTAAAAAATTCGGGATCTTCTTAATTAAATGTGCTATCTAAACATCCATGACAGAATATAACATATAACATAAATTCAAACCTGCCAAGATTAACAATAAGACTTAGCATGTCATGACATGCAGTTATGAGGCGATGTAACCAGCTCAGACTAGCTGTAAAATAACGTTTCACTCACTCCACTGGACTAGAAATAAGGAAGTCCAGGAAAGAATCAGTTCCCTTCAGGTTCAGGCTAACGTTTGCTCAATCCATGAGTCTTTCACAGCGCAAAAACAGGCAGCATACACATTTGTTTTCCATTTAGTTTTAAAATAACAATACCGCACAATTGAAATACAAAGTCAACAGATAATTTTCCTTAACAAAATAATAATAACAAGCAGCATGCATGTACTGTATGTCTGTACATCATGTTTGATTGTTGTAGGGTGCGGACAAACAACCCAAAGCCTGGGAGGTAGAAGCTGTAGCTTATACTGTCCAAAATGTAAACTTGTCTCATCTGACATTCTTCTTTAGTTTTGGTATAGTGTATTAGTGTGAGTATTTGTTTCTACTGTACGTCCCTCTATCTACAATCAGACATTGTATTTTGTAGAAAAAAAGGTACTTCTCAGTTGGACATATAGGCTACTAGCTTTAATGTAATGTGTGTGTGTGTGTGTGTGTGTGTGAGAGAGAGAGAGAGAGAGAGAGAGAGACATAGACAGACAGACAGAGAGACACACACACACACACACACACACACACACACACACACAGCCTGTGCACACAGATAACAGATCTCAGTTCATCCTCTGCCATGCCAGCATTTCATTTTACAGCAAACAAAAAATGGGGAAACAGAATCAACAAACAGTGGAATGAAATGAGACTGGCCCAACGCAACAAAGAGCCACTCGGTTGAAAGTCGTGAGAAGTTCTGAAAGTCATGGCCATCATGTATTTGCACATACTGTATATACAAACATAGTGCTGGACTTTAGCCTATTGATCCAATATTGAATTAAGCCTAGGCAATATGCTGTACATTTAGCCTATTGATCCAATATTGAATTAAGCCTAGGCAATATGCTGTACATTTAGCCTATTGATCCAATATCGAATTAAGCCTATAGGCAATATTCTGTACATTTAGCCTATTGATCTAATATTGAATTATGCCTAATGGCAATATTCTGTAGATGTAGTCTAACGATCCAATATTTAATTTAACATGTAGAACACTTTAAACACTTACAAAAAGTCTCCTTAACCTCTTCTCAATCTTTCTCTTTGTCATCAGGGTACTGTATTGCAAACGTGTTGTATAACACATGGGCATCTTATTATAGATCTTGAACAAATATCACAGCATGATGTTCAATACTTTTTATGAATTTTTCCAGCATTAACAAAACACAAAAAAAGCACATTGCCTTCCTCTGTAATTGCTACACCTCTCAGTGTTTCTCTTTTACAGACACAGTAATTACAGCGTTGACATAGCTGATTAAAGCTTCCCCACACAGCACGTGAGTCCCATACACCGTGAGGGCTCACTTATTATTGGCTCTCGAATTACTGGCAAGGTGTTTTCTGAGATCCCAAGGTCAATTATACTCTTATTGTGTTACCATTGCACTAAGAGCATGGAAAAATAATTGTGTATAAAAGATAGGCGGCACATTTAACTGAATAAATAATATGCTTTATAACACAAGGTGCCTAACAGGGAGTATACAGTGTATACAGGTGAATAAGTAGGCCTGCAATTTATATGCATCCAGTCACATTTGGCACACATATCTGCTCACTGTTGCCACATGTTGGGGATACTTCATATTTTATCATGAAGTGTTATTGTGAAAAAACTATTAGTGTTATTGATATTGTTTTCTTTTTCAAGAATTCTTCCAGAATCCATATGAAACATTTGTTGTATAGAGAGGAGTGATAAATTAGTTAATTTCTCTGGGAAGGAGTGTTATTTTCTGTCTTCCCCTATGGGGTTGACTAATTCCTGCACTAATTAGCGTCTTGTGTGAAGTATTCTTTTAAGACCACACAAAAAGAAAGTGTGAATTGCCTTGTCATTTATTGTTCTAAATAGGCTACTGTATTCATGCCCACCATTTTACCATCAGTAACTACGCACAATGTTCCAACCAAAAACCAAACCATCAACACCGGCGTGAAATGCCTTCTGTGTTCACACGCACGTAGAAGAACCGTAGAAGGCAGTGTTGTTGGCCAGGACCTCCTCTGTCTTCCCAGTGGGAAACGCCACGCTGGTAGCTTCACCCTCTAAAGTGTACTGTAGATAAACAGGGCAAAGCCTAGTCCCTCATCCAGCCTTTACACTTCATTACCCACCATACACCAAAGGAGCTGCCACCTGCTACCATCTCAAGGTCGTGGTGGCCTTCATTGCCACAATCCTATCCAATCAGACAGACAGCATCCCATGATCCTCCCTTTCTATCTCGCTCCGTCCCCATGTCCAGATGTAGCCAATGGGGCAGAGAGGGACCTAGGGTAGCTGCCGGCTTTAGCCACAGTCGGAACGGGTGGAGTGACGGAGGGAGGGAGTGGACATGGCAAGGAGAGAGGGATTATTTGAGCTGCTTTGGACTCTCTTTTGGTGTCTTGGCGTGGGTAGATGTGATAGTGTATATGCCAGTGACACGGAAACCCAGCAGGGTGCCTATTGAGCCGCCAGCATGCCAACGTGCCACCATGCCACCTGCAGACCACACAGATCAAGAGGAAGGTCACTTAAGTGTCTGTCAAGGTCTTACGTTCACAATCAAACTGATTTATACACTTTTGTTCCCTTCATTTCTGTCTGCTACTAGCTACTCAAAGTCCCACGGGATGAAGTCAAATAGCAATAGTCATTGTTCACAATTGATGACAGTTCTATTTATTCAATTCCAGAAGTAGACTGCTGTATTTCACTGGATACTACTCAAAGTGAAAGCCTGCTATTAGTGTGACCCGGTCACATTGTCGGATCATCTCAGTGCCATAGAGTGAGCCAACAACTACCTCTGTGGGCTTGCTGACTTTTACTTGACATTAGAGCTTCTTTTTTTGCCATAACTGCGAGTGGTAACCATAGAGACTAGGTAGCCTAATGCACTGCTATTCTTACTTGCTGTAGGAGGAATATAAAATCCACAGCAGCCTTTCAGAATGACAACACACATTGAGCACAGGCTAACCAGCACAGTGTTTAAAGCCTTCTGTCAGTAATTTAGTCAAACTTTATTTACTGTATAGCACTTGTTGATCACAAAAAGTAATTTCACAAGGTAGTACAGTGACAACTGTACTACCAACTGTATACGTTGAAAAGTTGATAATTGTACTGTTTTGAAGTACAGTATAGCGCACGTGCGCGCGTGCACACACACACACACACACACACACACACACACACAGGTGAACTGAGGCAATAACATTAAATGTTAAAATCTTAAATCAACTGTAAACATTTAATTAATGGTTACCATAGAAACAGTAATGGAATATGTGTTTTACATATATAGTTGCTTGTGCATCATGCAGACATGTGCAGCTTATGCACATGACAAAAGGATGGTATGTAATGCCTAATGTTTGTGTTTGTGTATATTTGTTCACGTCGAGGTTGTTTAATGTGTATTTCATGTGATTTGGTTAATTCAAATGCAGTGTATCTTTCTGGCTACAATGTGTGTTTTCACAATAAGCATAAATCTTTTGGCTAAACTTTAGCTAAGCAAACGGACAGCTGAAGCAGAAAGTATTTTTATTTATTTATAAAAAATAAAATAAAAAACACAGAACAACACTGACTTTATGATATTATTATATATAATTTAGTTACCATAGAAACTGTACTGTTTTCCTTTTTCCTTTCCCCATTTCATATATGGTTCAGTCAGTGTAGGTGGCGTGCCACATAGCGTCCAAGGAGCAGATTTGGAAGAGCTACACAATAAAAAAAAAATAAAAAAACTAAGACAAAAGAGTGGGAGTTGTGAGGAATAAAGCAAGAGAAATAGAGACAGAAAACATACACACACACACATAT
>JAODUK010085592.1:0-14868 GCA_027564635.1 Typhlichthys eigenmanni
TCCCTTACTGAAGCTGCTGCCCCCGCGACCCGACTCCGGATAAGCGGGAGAAGATGGATGGATGGATGGATGGATAATCTAGCAGCTAGCAGCCACTACCATTGACCCAAGTGCATGGATGTCATATGCAAGCCCGCTTTACTGCACAGGCTTACCTGGGCTGAAGCCTCAAGACCTATGAAGACAAGGGGCCTATCATCAAATTGTGTTTAGTAATTTGTCTAATTTTCTGTCCATCACTTGATATTCATGGTTTTGGTTGCTGATTGATCAGGTTTACATTCCATTTAAATTTCATCCGGAAGCAGAGGGGAATGCTATAAACCGTTCCATAACCCAATTGAAAGAAAAATATCCCATAAACACAAGTAATTCTATTACTTCCTGTTGTTTTGTGAATGGCGAATTGATTAATGTGGAGACAAGAAAGTCAGTAGGATATTCTGCACAGCCAAAGCCTGAAGTCTGGAGAAAACTTGCGTAAATAAGTGCAAGGGAGCTATTGTGACTTAATCTGGACCTGTAATAAATCCCTCCACCAGTCACACAAATGGCCTTGCACTCACAGAGTGAGTTGGATTTTAGCGACAATCATGGCTTTTTCCACAAAGACCAGATAGCACTTCTAAAAGGTAAGACAATGTTCGATTAAGGGTAGGCCTACTGTCAGATGCGCATGTAAAACTGGGCACCATTGCCTTCCGATGTTGTTTTGTTGGTAAAATGTGTAGGTGTTCGTAATTATCATCTGAAACTTAGTACAAAACCGTCGAGACATTTCTATGGTTAGCACCGCAATCCATCCTGCCTTGCTAAAATAAATACAGCCAATTGCACACACATGTCCTTGCTGATGTTTGAGGCTGTGAATTCAGCAGTCAAAGTTAATCTGTGTTGACTGGACTCTGGATGAAATGAAGATGCGATTTTGTATCACCATAGGATTTGATTCGCCTCTTTGCTCCCATGTAATGGAAGTAATTGAGTAGTAGTTTTAGTCCTACAGTAGTCCTACACATGAATGTGTGTGTGAATGTGAGGCAAAATACTGTAAAGCGCTTTGGATAAAAGTGCTGTATAAATGCAGTCCATTTACCATAAATAAATAAATAAAATGCCTAATTGGCATTTCCAATTAGGTAATATGGCACCTGATACAGCAGTATGAAATGAGATTATCCATTCACATGCTGTGAATTCATGAAGGTCAGAGCAGGCGACACAATAACAGAGCAAGAAAATCATGTAAGAGGTACATTAAAAACCTTACCTTGTAGAATGTAGGCAGCCAATAGTGCTGCATCTGACGTCTTGCACAGAAGGCGGCCATGATAAAGATCCCTCTTAATCTGTAGGAAGACCAGATATCTGTGGAGCGTGAAGCCAGAAAAAAAAGGAAAAACTGTTTCAGTTTATTATAGCTGTAATAGAAATAGACTGAACAGATACAGAGAAACACAGCACTTTTCTTATTCTGACATCCACTGTGGTTATTCACAGACTAGATGTTCCTTGAGCTGTACATCTCTGAGGTTACAGCCGTGGTTTATAACTTATTTACTGTAGCAAGGGGTTTGCAGGGAAGAGGGTTGGATGTTATTTTGCATAATGAGGTCCTGGGGCTGGGTATGTGTTTGCTTGTGTGAGACCAACATGTTTACAAACAAACATAGATAATTTTTTGGCGCGTTGCCCTTTTTGCTATTCGTGAATCGTGACAGTAATTGTGACGCTGGCCGTTCTACTCTGCTACAGCAAATACAAATACAAAATGAATCAAGAACCACCTTCAGCTAAATGTGTCTTCATCTAAATTATCCCTTCATTTCCGTGCAGAGCACTGACTTCACCTGGTCCACTGTAATACCATCCCTAATGAATAGGTAAGGAGACAGGCTTTCAGCTCCTTTGGCTCATTAATACATTATACTGTCTGGCCTTGCGAGGGTAGATGATGTAGAAAAGGCTTTGACTCGTCCCTCAGTCCCATCTTATCATTCTGTTTCCTTGAAGGCTGCTCTATGAGGGCAGACGCACATTAAATAAGATGCACAGTTTATGTATTTGCAATGGTAGGTTGTGTTCACTGTCCTTTTGTTACAGGTATGGTACGCTTTAGACAAACATGCAGAGCCATAGCCAAACACGTTTCTCATATTTCTTCTCCATTTAGTTTTCCAGTTAACCAATGTCTGTATGGAGTCTGCAAGCTAGCATTTGTATCACGCGTGTGAAGCAGGCTACTGTAGCTATACCTATTGTGTTGCTGTACAGTTAGATTAAATTAGATCAACAAACTGTGTTATGTCTTCGGTTGACACTTTCATTACAAGCTGCACATGCAAGGTTTTCACCAGGGAATGAGCCTGAGCTGGAATCATTTTGGCTTTTTGGGTTGTGGCTCTCCACTGGGTTTTCTGCCATCTCCATTCTGTTCCGTGTTACTGTTGTGCATTACATGTTTTATTGTGTGCGTGCGTGCGTGCGTGCGTGCGTGTGTGTGTGTACAGTGTGCATGTGATTTTTGCTTGCCTTTACAGTACTTCATTCACATAAACAAACAGTTTAGTTAAAAACAGGCCAGAGTTAGACAATACGGCTCACGTTCATCTGCATCTATCTGTCCAGATATTACTGTAAAATAAAGGCAGCCTGAAATGCAAATGGTTAAAAGCATGTGCGAGTGTGTGCGTGCGTGCGTGCGTGCGTGCGTGCGTGTGTGCGTGCGTGCGTGTGTGCGTGCGTGCGTGTGTGTGTGTGTGTGTGTGTGTGTGTGCGCGCGCAGCGTGCCACAGCAGTAGCAGATGGCCAAAGCTGCTGAGGCTCCCCCGCGATGGAGCTGCGAGACAGAGTAAAGGAGCGTGAGTAAGCTGCTGTATGTGGTTGGGTGGGAGCAGGCTGAGGAGTAAGCTACTGTATGTGGTTGGGTGGGAGCAGGCTGAGGAGCAGGCTGAGGAGTAAGCTACTGTATGTGGTTGGGTGGGAGCAGGCTGAGGAGCAGGCTGAGGAGTAAGCTACTGTATGTGGTTGGGTGGGAGCAGGCTGAGGAGCAGGCTGAGGAGTAAGTTACTGTATGTGGTTGGGTGGGAGCAGGCTGAGGAGTAAGCTGCTGTATGTGGTTGGGTGGGAGCAGGCTGAGGAGTAAGCTACTGTATGTGGTTGGGTGGGAGTAGACTGAGGAGCAGGCTGAGGAGTAAGCTACTGCATGTGGTTGGGTGGGAGCAGACTGAGGAGTAAGCTGCTGTATGTGGTTGGGTGGAGAGCGTGATTAAGGCATCTATATTAATGCGTTTTAGTTAGAAAACGAGATTTTTAAACTAAAACCATCTCCATCCAGTTCCCAGAGTGTTTTAGCTCCATATTAGAACATATCCCTGTCATGTACACTAAGCATGGGCATGTCAGTGTAAACACAAAGCAATTTGTCAGTTTGTCCAGTTGAAGAACATTACTACTGTAATGGAACAGCAATGGCGGAAAATATGACCAGAGATTTGTTTTTTTGGACGAACGATGAGGTGGAACCTTTTACTGAAGGTAACCCTTGAGCAGAGCCGTCTAGACGATTCTTCTGGCTCTGCCCAGCAGAAACCATTGGTGCAAAGTAACTACAGCGACATACTGATAAGACCTAATCAGAAAGCGAATGTGGGGTGTCAGCAACATCGTTTCAAAACTGATCCATGTATGCCCGTCCAGACTAGAATGCAACCCTAACACTGTGCAAGCAGCGTTATAGGAGCTCTACAACTCTGGAGTAGTCTGGGTGCAAGGCTTAAAGGTGGTGAATAAATGTTAAACACTACTACACCTTAGGAGACATGCATCTTTGCCATGCAATTTTGAATGGAGCTCTATGGGAGAATTTCGAAACGCAAATATGGCAGTTGGAGGAGAATGTAATAACACATAACATATTCCAAATGAGCCAATCCTCTGCTTTATAACGGCAAAGCAATAACCTATACCAATCATGTGGTTTCATTGACGTAAGCCACCGGCCCATACTGTCTTCCTAAATAACTGTCCGGGGCGTTTCAAAGATGGCTGCAAGTGGCGAGACTTGCCTCTAAGGACTTTGGTCTGTCTCCACTGTCTGGCTAACTCCTCATAACTGTATGACTGTCACCACGGTGACTGCTACACACATTTCCAGAGCAGTGCAGAACATTGCAGCTTAAAAAAAAAAATATATATATATAGTGAATACTGAATTACCCCATCATGGAGGCTCACTGTCAGCCTTTCGACATTATTAAGTTGATGTGTGTGTGTTTGTATGTGTGTGTGTGTGTGTGTGTGTGTGTGTGTGTTTTCCCCCTCCTCGCTCAAAAGCACTGTCCTTCCCCTGAACTGACGCGACAGCGGGGAAGATGGGTAACCTGCCAAAGCCCGGCAAGACAGCGGCAGATCGTACCGTGTGATTTCCTCTTTCAGGGCAGCAGGGTCGGGTGGGTAGAACTTGACACGCAGACACATGGTGAATGGAGGCTGGGCTGGAGGAGGACGACAAGTGTAACGCGTGTTACACTTCACAACAGCACCTCCTTCACAACAGCACCTCCCAATGTATATATAACACTGAAGAATGTATTGAAGCGGTATTTTTAAACAGCTTGTACTGTGACAGTAAAATATTCACTGGATAAATAATAACCCTGAGTATTAAAGCGACTGTAATGATAACAGATACGGTTTAGATAACGTGCTTATTTAGACCATTAGGAGCACAGACTGGGTGTGAATACACTATGATTGCATAAGCCCAGTGTGTCTCACATAGCACGCACCTTTGTGACTGGTTGCTATGATTTGTGACATCACCGCCTCCCTTCAACGGTGTGTAGCGGCGTATTGGGTCAGTTATCTCAAACACCTGTTTACAGTCCATTCAAAAAACGTGCACTGAATTTGTGAAGGGTTGTACTCACATTTCATTTGTTTGGCAATTGACTTTGAGAACTCCAGCCAGTGCTAAGAGAGCGGGAGGGGAAAAAAACATTACTGTAAAGAAATGCATACTGTAAGATGAATCAGTTGACACTGTAGGTGTGTGGGCTTGCCACTTCATCAGTTGAGCAAGATATGTCAGTCCGTAAGCTTAGCAAAGCAATCCCGCCTCTCGCCTCGTGTTCATTTAGAGCCACCTCCGCCCAGTGACTTGAGCGATGAAAGCAAGCGGGTGGGAGCATAATCAAGAGAATCCTATTTTCTGATTACCAGTGTGCTAACCATTAGGAGAAGAGGCAGTCTCCAGTGGGTTGCAATAAGGACGGTAGCCTCTGCACGATAGTCGTGCTCCAGATGCTGTGTCTACGAGTTCTTTTTTTAGCTTTTCGTTACCCAGGTAAGACGTGCTCTGTATGCATATTTGCTGTTTTGCTCTTACCTCACGTTAGTAGTTGCACACATAACAACCGCTCCCTTCACAATGTTCACTTAAGCATAAAGGTTAGTTGTTGATGGAATTAAGCTTAAGACTCTGTCACTTTAATTCCATTACCGCTATTTAAAGTGGCCCTATATGACATTTTCTGCCACTAGATGTCCCACTAAGCACCAGAATCTCAAAACACACTTGGATTTATGTTGGGATTCATAAAGGCGCAGGATCCCTTGCTGAACTCTATTCATAACAATTTAGACGATCCCATCTGCAAGAAGAGGCATAGAGGCAAAATAATGCTTAATGCATGTTAACTGTTGTAATAATAATAACTATATTAAGCAGGAGTGGATGGCTGAGATCTAATTCCATGTTCACACAACACGACTTTCAAAGTCGTCAGATCACACATCACACGATCGTCTCTCGTGTGAGTCGAGTGTCTTGAAGTCGTCGTGTGATTCACACTACATGACTGATCAGCGACAGAGGGTCACACACTACAAGATGTTTCACGTGACGAAGTCAAACTGGAGCTCGGAGATCGACTGACTTGTGAGCTAGGCATATCTCACAAACAGGACACATCATTATGTTCCACTGTTGTGTTTGCACCTTGTTAACACAAGGCCAATACATTTCTCAGTCTCGACAGGTCCAGATATTTAATCTTCGAAATATCCAGTCGGGCTTTGCGACGCAACGCCGTCAAGCCGGTGACACTCTCAGTTGACATTGTAAGAAGCTCCCACTACACGATTGTTAAAGAGGACATGCTTACCTGTACAGCCACAAAATCCTTCTTTATTTGTTTCAGGATATTTGACTCATTTTACTCATGGCAATTGGCCTTGCTGATGTTCCTACGGAATGTATATTTAGGCTCAATATAGCCAAATATCTACCTTTACTTTACCTTTTCCTTCAGTACAGCACTGTGTGTCTGCATTTGAGGTTTTATTAGTAATCCCTGTCTTGCTCAGTTGAAGCACCTGATCTTGCACCTGCCAGTGTTCCAGCAACCTGCATGACCTTCAGAAGGCGATTGGACTGTGACAAAGGCAAAGCATGCAAGCTGAAGTAAACCTTCCTGAAGGAAGGATTTCCTATTATTGCATCAGCTACAACGTCTTCACTCAAAGTGGATTAGACTACTACAAACTACACTGTAGCCTGCATCTACAAGGTGATTAAAGGAGTCGTTTTTGAAAAGCAAGTCATAAAAGCAGACTAACTCACTCATATAGGCATAATCCAATAAAAGTGAGATTCGACTTACCCTTTGCTTGTCTGGGTCAACATATCTAATGCCAAAGTAGTCCTTCTCCAAAAGGTTGAGGTGGTGGCAGATGAGGTCAAAGAGGTACTGGCCTTTGGCATCTCGCTGAAGAGAAAGTTGAATTTAGTCCCTCCATTGGATTTAAGAGCATCAATACCATGTGCACAGTAAGAAACCATGTGTGAGAAAACATTTACATTCAGAGAATGTAGAAGACGCTTTTAACCAAAGAGTCTTCTACATTCTTCAGTACATTTGTCAATATAGGTCATGCACCAGTTATCGTAAGCAAATAACCTTATGTTTGGATATTTACAGCAGTATGACATCACAGCTAACAGAGCTCTTTTACAACATAGGCCTAACTGCATACAATGCATTACTAATATATAATTTAATTAGCTAAATAAATTGCCTAAATATCAGGTGAGTGCTTTGATCTAAGAGTGTTATTTAATTCTGATAGAAGATAAGGTAGCGCAGATTAAGGAATAAGGAACGTCACAGCTAACGTCTAGCATAGTGAAGAGTTTTATGGGGTAGAGAGGTCGTGGCTGAGGCACAAAATGTACTCCCATAACTCTACGGGAACATGATAAACTAGACTCTCCTTGAAAATGATAGAATGTGGTCCTTTTTGCATTGTTCCGTCACACTGCCCAGACATTAATACCAACACTTCCACACCTTGCTTTGTCTAACGCCACGAGCTATTAGCCAGGCAGATCAATGGCTGCTAAAAATGCTAAATATACAAGAATTCTGAAAGACCTGTGGATATTGACAACAGTCACAATAAAATAGTGGCTACTATACAGTACAATATTTGTGTGGTTGTCCGAGAAACATATTTATATTTTACCAGCCTTTGGGGGAGATAACTGTGGGACATCAAATATTCATACTTGGCAGCAACCATCATCGAAGTCTCCAAGACGTGTCAATGCAGAAAGTCTTGGAGAGCAGGTAAAATTGTG
Source organism: Typhlichthys eigenmanni (assembly GCA_027564635.1). Lineage (NCBI taxonomy): Eukaryota > Metazoa > Chordata > Actinopteri > Percopsiformes > Amblyopsidae > Typhlichthys > Typhlichthys eigenmanni. Next base: position 7,643 of record JAODUK010085592.1, read on the forward strand.
TGCAGGAAAGTGACTGTAGACCAGTTGTCAAAGGTGTGTGTGTGTGTGGAGACAGGGAGCAGGAAATGGCCTCAGGACATGTACTGTAGCAAAAAAGATGCAATTGGACTACAAAATGTTGCCAAGTAACATTTGTTCAATACTGCATTTGGTAGGCAGACAAATGTAGCACCGGACTGAGTCACTATCATGTTTAGCTCCAGTCCAGTAAAGTCCATACCAGTTTTCTCTAGATGTCAGACCCTGAGTGAGTTTGCACATGCCCAGCACTAGCTGGCTACGCTATTATATCAATGAAAATTAAATGTACACTCAATTAGCTGAAGGCCTGGTCAGGACTTGGTATACAAGTCCACCTTTAACCAGCTTTTGAAATTCTGCTAATCACTGTTGGTATCAAATATGATATGGCTTCTTCTTGATGACTCTTTGTCCTGAACGCACCTTTCTAAATATGCTATGGTAGAGGACCTTCTCTTGGGGATAACATGCACTGTAATACAACCTCCCCTTTGTCTGTCCATCAGAACAGACAGAAGCACAAAGACGGAAGGAATAGACAAAGCCAGATGTGAGATTTGAAGAGGAGAGAGGGGAAACCAGAGAGAACACAGCAGTCTACCACAAGCAAAGGAAACACTTTGACTGAACTGTGAAGTCCACTGAGATGTGCCATTTGAGGCGATATGAACACCCTGCCTCTCTCAGCACCAAAACACCGATTAGGTGACAGGTGGCCAATACTTACACAATGGCAGGCAACTGCTGAAGTGCTATTAATTCATACTAGTTAGCTTGACTGCTAGCTTGACTTGCCTGCAACATCAGCTACAGTACACCAGAGAGAATGGGACTGAAGAGAGAGGCTTCAATGGACGGCACAGTGACAGCACATATGTACGCATTCACATTTCTGGAGGGGGTGAAGACCAGAACAAAAAAGTGTTCCATGCAAGTCAATGGGGAGGTCCACTGATTTTACTACACATAAAAACACATACGCGGGCACGCACACACACACACACACACACACACAGATGGACGGCAGACTGTGAGGAGATATTCAAATTTGCACCACCTTTAAATTGTGCGGATCAGTGTCCACTCACAGGGTAATACAGCCATAACCTGACATGCCAGAGTAACTGCAGTCACACGTCCGTCTGGGAAGCCGTACAATGAAACTGTTTGTGAACGGCAGGTACTCTCATAACAATACTTGGCAGTTGATTGGACGAACCATCTGGTCGTTTTCGCTGTCGGCACACCAAAACCACAGCCGAACAGCTATAAACACAACGCTGATTGGAAAGGTCAGTTGCTACTCGGACACATTCAAAATGATTCCTAGGCTTTCCAGACTGATTTTCACAGTCAAATTAAACTGAAGCGAGACCATCCTGATCTCGCAAGGCTAAATTTGTTGTGCTTCAATCGAGCATAGGCCTATTGCTGTTACTCACAGCAGCACTGTAATATTAATACACCATGCACTGGCTAGAAGTCACATAGTTAATATCGACCACTATAATATGATTTTAAACCATGTATTGATTGTAAAATCACTGTAGATGAGTCAAATGCATGAACTATTACTGAGTGCGAAGCCTTTATGCTCATACTTTTCGACTGAAACTAGGTCGAGGAGGTGGGGTGTAAACTAATTACTATGATTGATCTGTGATGAGACACAACAACGCTGGTGTTAATATTGACAAATTTCCCATTTTAAAATCAGCATTTTATGTGTTGAAAATGGATATACACATCATGTAAAAAACCACCCAGGGCCTGGATGGTTTTCAACCAACTCTCTCAATGGTCATACGTCATTGTGATGTACGCTAACATGTTAATGGGGGTCCCCCTCTGAGTCCCTCCTCTCCCCCCACTCACACTGGTGTAGCATTTTTCAGGTGGCTCATAGCTGGGATGCAGCTACATTTTAAACATTTCATTACTGGTGTGCTGTAGCTGATGTTGCAGGCAGTGTTTGGCCATTGGGATGTTGATGACTAGTGCAGCCAAATGGAAAGGAAAGGAGGTTTCAACAGCTCCCTACTGCCAGCGACAATATAAGCTAACTAGCATGTACATTACACTTGAAACTACTACTGCGGCTGCTGCATCACAAATCACACCTGCCTCCACTGTGCCTGTGTTTCACCGTCACAACGCACATTTATCAGGGCAGGCCTGGCCAGCCACACACACACACACACACCCCATGTAGCTCCATCCCGCACGCAGTCAAGCACTTATGCATGCGCACACACCCACACACACACACACTAATGCACCCTCTTGTCTTCATTATAAATATCTATGCAACACCTGCAAAAGCAATTTTGGAGGTTGGCCCTCCAACTCCCTCCATCTGGCTAAACTGCAACCCCACCCCAAAAATAGGTATCGGAGCTTGGGCATGACTATACTGTATGAGTCAGTGTGTGTGTGCAGAACAGTTTGTGTGTGTGCGCACGAGCGTGTGCACGCATGTATGTACAGTATGTGTGTGTGTGGGTGTGCGAGTAGTCCTACGCGTGTAAATGTTTTTAATTGGATTAGCCCCATGGATCGAGTACAACTGTCCAATTGTCACCGATACCGATCCAGCTATTTAAGTCAGTATCGGACCGATTTCTGATCTCAGTATTGTATCGGTGCCATCCCTAGCAAATATACATCAACATACAAACATACATAATTATTTGTATCAGATGATGAAAGCTTAGCCTACACAATACCTTAAAGATAGGGGTGGAGAAGACTCCCAGCCACTCAAGTAACTGAAGTGAGGAAGTGTGATCTCAGGGTTTCAAACCAAAAACAAACGCAAGAGTGAATTAAGACAAAAAGAAGAATTGTCCTTAAAAATTGGTTGCTCGACTAAAACAGATTCTGCAGCAGCATGAAGTAGCACACTGTAGGCTCTGTCTGATCCATGAACATTTCTACCCAGAGCCGGTGCATCGAGCATGTCTTAACTGCATGTGCTATGGCAGGGGTTCTCAAACCTTTCAGGTCGCGACCCCCCAAAATAACAGTGCCAGAGACTCGCGACCCCCACTATCCCCAGAGGAGGTAAAAGAATAACAGCCATATTATTATTTCATAGTATTTTAATACAGGCTAGTAGTAGAATACATCAAAGTAATGTATAAACTGTCCTACTACTAACAATTATGGCTACACTATGCCATTGTAATCATTTAAAAATTTTATTTAAATTCTGAAAATCATCTTGTGACCCCTCCTCTATGTCTCGCGACCCCCCGGGGGGGTCCTGACCCCCAGTGTGAGAACCACTGTGCTATCGTACTGCATGTTAACGAAGGAGTCTGCACTTAACGTGAGCAAGTGACCGTGCTCCCAATGGCACAGAAGGGTTGACTTTGAGGCAGAACAATTATTGATTTGAAGTGTTTATGAATCGGTGCTGTGGTAGTTAGACAGAGGATATTCATCATCAGTAACAGCACTGTGTTATTGTTCTTGAGTAGATAAACCGCAGACCGTCCAGTATAATAATACTGGACGGTTCAGGTCATGTGATTTCATTGTGTTTATTGTCATTTTCTCTCTTTCAGCAGCTCTAAAATGAAACTCTCCCAAAACATATCTGTATAAGAAGCATTATTTGAATAATGTCCATGCATTTCATAGAAATATTATCACGAACACTAAAATGCTAAAAAATAAACCAATATGTTTAATCAATATAAGTTTCTATTGGGTTGCAATCACCTGGACTTCAAGCTTGGTGAACCTGGTTAATAATTCCTGTCATGTAAAGGCTTAACGTCATGGTAACCACTAGTTGACTGAACTCAACTGAATGTCAAATATGATATACTTGAGGCTCTTAGCAGGCCTATAATTAAGCTTTTTGCAAATGTGCATATTACGTAAAATAATTACATTGGTGCAGTGGTGGATCGATAATGTTGGGCTCTTATATGCTGACACTGCCCAGGCAAATGTGCACGCAGCCACATGCAGGTGTCGTGCCCAAAAGTGACTTGCTGATATAAAGTGAATGCCGTCTGCGTCTGCTTTTATCCTAAGAAAATGATTATTGGCTGTGTGTAAAATATGTATTTGTTTGCTATGTCAAATATACTTAGTTAATCTTATATTTGGAAATGATGCTGTTAGTATAACTACGATTGTTTATATAGGCCGCCTAGATACAACAATTGTATATTTTTATATTATCCTTAATTTATAGTATTTCACCTGTTCTGTGCACTAGCCTAGATTATAATTAATCCACACATTTTTAGCAGTTAAAAATCTGCAGGACCCAGAGCGGGTTTTTGGTTGCACTACTCTGCAATCTTCAGGGACCACACCTGAGGACAGACTACTATTAAGAACTGCAAGAACAGATGTTCCTATAGTGAGTAAACCTCCTTAAAAAGTTGAGGAACGACAATGTCATTTGGAAAACCTGGGGGCTTAAAACTACCAACAATCTTCTGTAAAACAAAGTCACAGGCTCAAACTTGTCAAAGACAGATGGGCAGAGTGCAGAGACTGAGAGGTCATAAGCAGAAGGTTGGATTTTAGCCCTATTGGATATGGCCTTATTTGTAAAAAAAAAAACATAAGAACATTTTCTTAAACAGTATGAGCTGGCATAGGCATCAACACAGATATATTGTGGGGCATTAAGGAGTCAATAGTCTAAGACAAAAAACAAGGCTTGTTACAGTTTGATAGAGAAATGTTTCCTTTTTGATTCTTTCATAGTTGTCTGATAATGACCCAGGAGTCCTTTAACATTTGATAAGACACATGCAAGGCTTCAAACACATAGCCTGGCTCTGCCCAAGTATTTCTCAAAGCTCAATATGTTTTCACTGAGATTTTAGCATTGCGCTTTCACAACCATCCTGCAGGTGGACCAATCAGGTTGGGTTAGTGGGATGCCGTTGAAGTCCAGTGTGTTTCGGAATGGTGGTAGAACTAGATGAGGCAATCAAAACAGTTGTAACAGTGCTAATTGGTTCAACGCTGTCCAACAGTTTTAAAATTCAATGAATATTGGGTCTGGTAACCAAGTTAGCGACCACCAGCAAGTTGTGCGGAGTTGTGAGCCTTTACACAAATAAATGCTGGTGTACAAACGCTCTAGAAAGAGCAAAGCTATGTACGGAGGATATTGAACTACTTTCATTTTATATGCATCCATTCTATCTGTCTCGGGAATATCCTCAAAGTTTTGTGACTGCATGGTTTTTTTTCCACCAGAAAAACAAAGGAAAGCATGGCATCAGAACTGACTTTGTAAAAACTACAGTCACCCCGATGCACCCAAACTGATCCTCTGTGATTTCAACCACTGGGAAAAAAACTCTTAGGAACTTAGGAAATACGTGTCTTGCCCTACCAGAAATGGCAAGATAATAGACCAGTGTTATCGCCCAGCTCTGGGTTTTGCTGTCATCTACTCATCTACTCTGTGTATCTCACTCAATCAGTCTGTGTAGTCTGAGTAGCATTACCATAGGTGAGATGGTATGCAACACATGCAATTGGTCCGTGAGTTTCCGAGGTCACCAAAATAACGCCGTGAAGATGGGCAAAAGTAGAAACCCTTAATAATAATTAATAAATTAAAGGTCCGGGTCTGGATTAACATGACAAACCAGATATCTGTGTCTGTCTGACACATCAATCTGGGAAGCCGTCCATTGAAACTGTTCAAAAAGGGTAGGCACTTTAAAAAAAAATACTTGGAATGTGATTGGATGAACCTGTGAACCAGCATACTGTTGTTATCCACTCTTGCAATAGAAAAGTCAGGAGAAGAGTGAAACCTTTTTCCATTGAGGAAAACCTTTGCTCTTCTAATACATTTTAATAAAACTGATGCTATATCATTTAAGCTACTACGTTAACCTCTGTAGGACTCGCCATTGTCATTTCCGACTATTTTAAGGTGCCTTTGTCACACCTGAACCACGCCCGTAGCTATGCTACGACACTGATTGGCAACACACCTGATTTACTTGCCTAAAACACATTTCCAAACTCTCCATACTGATTCTCGAGGCAAACATCAGGATGTTCTCACGAGGCTAGGTCTGGATAGAATAGCGCATGGGTCCGGACCCGGACCGAGGTCCGCCAATTAGTGACCTCTGCTATTAATAGACACATACTGTATTCTCCAAGCAGTACTTTTCAGACAAAAAATAAATAAATAAAATGTTTGCTGCCATTTTGCTACTCCAGTTTCCTCATGGTATGCTGTAGAACACCCTCTATCCCAATAACCAAGGACTCAACAATATATATTCTGCTGTTTGTCTGTTTGTGACTATTCATGTAAGACATAAAATATGATTTTCTGTGGTTAGAGAGTGTGACCAGTCTTGACCCCCGTTTCCACAGGGGGTGCAGAATGGGCATCTTGCCATAATATCAGTGTCGTGACTCAGGCAAAAATGGCATTAGCACAGACCTTTCAAGTGGAAATAAATGCTTTAAACAAGCAAAGAACCATTAGCGCTTTATGGCGGCACGCGCAGTGCTGTATCACAGACATAATAAAAATGACAAACGGAGGAACGGTATTATACCCACATTGGAGCCAAATGATCACTGGATTTGAATCAGCAGCAACACACTATTGTGTAGCCCGCTTGAGCCTTTATTCAGATTAATTATTGAGACAGGTTCCATATCAGCTAGGGAAACGTGGCATCAATAAATTATAAATTATTTTAAACTGCCAAATGGAAACTTTAACAACTGAGAAAGGGGCTCAGAAAGGTTTGTCCACAAATAAACAGAGGCTACTGTAAAAGTGCTGAGGTTTGTTTATCAATATTCAAGTTTCGAGCTTGTGTGTATTAGATGTTTTATTGGAGGAATGATTTAATATGGCAGGCTTTGACTGTTCACACAACTGTGGGGCTCAACCGTGGAAGTTACAAGTCAGCCTATTCCCTATTGAATGATCCACATTTAAGGTGCTGCCTTCAGGAGAGGAGCTTTTAAAAGGCTTACTATAATCATATAATATACTAATGTGTACTTTGTATTCTCAGGGAAATTGATTGAGATACCAGAGGGCATATTCTTGTCTGTAGGGAACTGAACCATACTGACAGGTAATTACTCTAAAGGCCCCGATATACTATAATATATATATATATATATATATATATATATATATATATATATATTTGTGCAACGCGTACACGTAGACATGC
>JAODUK010085593.1:0-14865 GCA_027564635.1 Typhlichthys eigenmanni
GTAGTGATGGATGGCTCTGATCTCATTTGGTGAGATCTCCCCTCTTTTATCCTCCTGACAGCCCTGCCTCTGGTTGTTGCTACAAAGTGGATATTTTGTATAATTCCCATCAGCAAAGCCAAATGTAGGGTAAGGGTTTTCGTAGAGGAGCTATATTTCAAGAGAACAGAAGTTTCAAACACATCAGTCTATCCATCGTGAAGGCCATTAACATAAGACATTATTTGTACCATTATTAAATGAGACAGAATAATGTCCCATTACCATCTTTACCTTAGATGACCTTTGTGTAGGGGTTCTCAAAGAGCGGGACATGACCCCTCTCAGAGGTCACTGCTCCTCTGAGGAGTCTCAGAATTGTTTTTGCAAGGCTGCAGGATTATTTCCCATTGTTATGATACTCTTTTCCTAGTAGACATTATGCTATTGCAAGAGACCCTCCTCCATGTGCGCATAAGAGGGAATTGCAAACTCAAGCCCAAAGCACACCGGCAGCGTACGACGCACGTCCAGACAGACGCCCATATTGTTCTCTACAGTATGTACAACCTGCTTCGGTGCTCTTCGACGCTTCGTTCCACTTGTTATGCTATACGCCATGAACACATGCTTATGGTAGCCTAGCTTCCAACTATGTATGCTGCTGCAAATCAAAACCATATTTACTTCTCATTAAATTAACAACGTAGTAATAAAAGATAGACAACTACAATAGGCAAGGGACTACTTCCATTTGGTGTCGTGACACGACGTTTCCCATTGGTGCTAGAGGCGTCACTTAACGTGCGCCATATGACGCGCCGCGCCGCCGATGGTGTGCGTTGGGCTTAAGAATCACTGCTTTTTGGGGTCTCATGCCCGCTCAATACATTTTGAAAACAATTGACATGCTCACAAGTGTCACCTTCTGTAGCCATTCGTTTTATGCTGTTCCACACTGTATTCTGTTCCCTCAAGTTACTCATCAGTACACATTAAACTACTTCACTGGCCTGCGCCTCATCACAACGCTGTGAGTCTACTTGTATGCAGGCGCTCCCTTCTTTATGAACGGGTATTGTCTGCTTTCAACCTTGACTTTTCCACAAATCAGGCAAACCGGTGTTTTATTTCTCATCTAAAAAAATAAAATAAAAACCCCATTGATTCCAGTGCAGACCACCAGCGTAGCCACAGGACAACTCATCTCCATAACGACGCGCGTGACCACAGCGCAACTCGACAGTGGACAGCTCTACACTGCAGGAAGCTCATTAAGGCTTAGGTCCTGCAGCTCAGGCTGGAGAGCGATCAGACTACACTGAGTGGCGCCCTCACACCGTGTCCTACGTGGCGTCTGCCATTCTTCCGCCTTGTATGCCAATTAGCGCAGCGCTTTCTGCTCCTCCGGTGTGAATGAGAGCGGGCTCGCGTTTCTCTGACCACCTGCGGCGGGGAGCTGCTGAATGATTAGTGATGGCAGGGAGCTCTCAGCACACCTGAAAGCTTACCCGTGAGGGTGTGTGTGTGTGTGTGCGTGTACACATGCCTAGCGACACAGAGGGCCAAATCAACAGACTGCAGGAGGTTTGAGGATTCAATGTTCATAGAGCTGTCATCATGGCCAGCGAGGTGAAAAGTTGTGTATGCATCTCTGCTTGTGTGCATGTGCGCTCGTGGCGCGTGTGTGTGTGTGTGTGTGTGCGCGGGTCAACTCTTCGAAAAGCTGTGAATGAGGTAACCCATGGTTTACATCATGTTCAAAATGCCACACAGGCTTTTCCTGGGAAAACACACTCGTGTAATCGTACCTGACAGAGTTGTGCACCCGCAAACTCCACCGCGGGGCTACAGGAGCGGAAACTCGCAGAGCTGCAGTCCGCGGGGAGTTTATCCCAGCACTGCGTTACTGAACACCCGAATTTGTGTGCATGTATGTCATTTTTTTTTCCTTCTTATTTTTTCACCTGTGATATGTAATACACATGACGGCATAGGGCCATGATATACATGGCACAGCAGAACATATTTGCATGGCTACACTGCTCTCCTTCGACCCCCCCCCCCGGCTCACGCTGCGCAGCGGCCTTGGTGGGAATGGGAGGACAGACAGACACGATAAGATGCAGGGGGGGTAAAAGGGAAGAGGGGAAAAAGAAGCCACGATTTAATATAGGTCAGCCATGTTGTGTACATGTCACTAAATGAGAGGAAATATGCGTGGGTTTCCTGCATTTGGGGTGGGAGTTTGTGTGTGTTTGGACATGTCATGTACATACGAGAACAGGAGAAAGGCCGTCGTGCGCGCTTGTGCGATGTCTTGTTTGTGTATTTGTGTGCAAGTGCTGCATACCGCAGCCTGCACAGTGTCAGGTTCAGCTGTCTGATTATGTGTGTACCTCATGTGATAAATGGTGTGTAACCGGGCCCACACGCCACTAGTTAGACGGGCTCAAAAAGTGTGTTGCGTGAAGCAGGGCTCAAACTAGGCCTGGCAGCTGGAGCCCAAGGCCAAACATCACCAGTTTATCTTCGTAACAAGAAAAAAGAAAAGAAAAATGCAAACAAAAACTTTCCATCGCAAATGCAAATGCACGGAAAGCTTAGTCAAGGACATTTCGAGCAGTTTAAATATTCAAAACTATTTACAAATACATTTGTATCCAGGGCTGCTGGCAGCACAGAGCATAAACACATCTGATGTTTCCCCGTCACTGTTCTCCATCAAACTACTTCTTTACACAGTTTACTTGGAACACTCCTTGTCCCCAGCGCCGTGAAGACCCAAAGCGAATTCAAAGACTGTGTTGTCATGGCTGACCCTGTGTCTGATGCAACTGAAGACTCCCGAAGCTGAAGCCACTGACGTCTATGCCGTAACCCCGTCTGTCATCGCTTAGGAGCACGAATGCAACCGTTAGCTCGTCAGTTATTGCACCGATGCCCACGTCTGCGTGGTCCAAAACTAGCTCCCCCTTATCAGCCAGCAGACTAATTGAATTGACATCTGCCTGAGCAAATGTTTACTCAGAAATGTATTGTGAAAAAATGACCCTGTTCTGTTCTGTCTCAGGTGGGCCAATATGTTAAGCACTAATCAGTGTGGAAAATCAGGAGAAAAGCCCGGGCTGAAATCTTTGCTCTCCAGCTTTGTGTGTGTGTGTGTGTATTTGTTTTAACTTTGTAATGAAAAACGTATAAAAAGAGGACTGCAATTTTGGTGGATGAGGTGTAAAAGCTCCTCCGGATCAAATTAACCACATGGACAGTCTTTTATTTTCACAGTGCATTAGCTGTGACTAATGCAGCCCTGCTCGAGTGCTGTGCCGCTGAAATAATAGTTATCTTGGCCAGGCTGGTCCCCTGTGATCCGGGGAAGTGAACGGTCCCCGATTTTCAATCCCGACAAAAGGCAGTCGCCCTCTAACGAGAATGAGCGTGTCAAAAAAATAAAAATATATAAATAAAAAAAAGAGGGACCGGCGTTGCTGTTAACGACGGCAACGTAAAAAAAAAAATAGAAAACAACAGCTGCGGTGCCGGTCCTGACCCGCACCGCTGTCAGATCAGGCCACACAGGAGACACTCCCGGGGCCAGACGGGCCACCAGAGTGGGTCACACAACGCCTTGTACTGTACGAGAAGCCAGCACAGGCACAGTGTGTGTGTGTGTGAATACAGTACATCACAGTTACAGTGTTTGCTCTGATGGACTGTGCCTGAACCCCAATGTACACACACACACACTGTAGAAGGGTGACTCACCCCCACAAATCCCGAGGCTCTTTGCAGGTGGGAACCTCTGGATGCTTACCCCCAGGAGATCTGTCCTTCCTCCACTCTCTCTCTCTCTCACACGCACGCACACACACACACGCACACCATCTCTGAGTGCACCTCATCCTGAACTACCGTGCGTACAAAGTGCGTGAGCAACAATTCATCTTTGAGCAAGGGAACGTGGTTCGGGTTCCCCCTCGAGATACTAGAGCCCATCGTCAAACCACAGCTATTTAAATGCAGGAAATCTTGATTTTATAAAAGTGTTCATGTGAGAGGGGCAGAACCCCCCTCCCCCCCACAAGCCAGTTCATTCTAAGCAATGAAGGAGAGGAGATAGATGGAAATAGAGAATATATGATATGAGATGAAAGAGGGGGTAGAGAGGACAATGACAGACAGACAGACAGACAGACAGACAGACAGACAGACAGACAGACAGACAGGGAGCGCACTAGCAGAGGTACAGCACAGCCAGGAGCAACAGAGAATGACGATGAACGAATGACACATGGACGATGGAGGACACGGCAAACAAAGACAGGAGGAGATGAGGAGCAGCTGTGCCCTGTTCACACACCTCCTCCTACTGCCCTTGCTCAGACGTCAGACTGGTGAAGGAGAAATGGCTGCCTGGCTGACAGTGGGGAGAGGAGCGAGCCACTGACAAACGCCAGAGGTTCACCCATCCCCTCTCACCTGTGGCCTCCTAGCCTGTCTTCATGCGGCCACATGGTAATATTAGCTCCCATGAGAAGCTCTCTCTCTCTAGCTCCCTCTCTCTCTCTAACTCTCTCTCTAACTCCCTCTCTCTCCCCAACTCCCTCTCTCTCTTTAACTCCCTCTCTCTCTCTCGAAACAGACTGAGAATTTAGCTCCCATGAGAAGCTCTCTCTCTAGCTCCCTCTCTCTCTCTCTCTCTAACTCTCTCTCTAACTCCCTCTCTCTCCCCAACTCCCTCTCTCTCTCTAACTCTCTCTCTAACTCCCTCTCTCTCTCTCTCTCTCTCTCTCTCTCTCTCGAAACAGACTGAGAATTTAAATATGTTCTTTACGACTGCATTTCCATTCTCTTTTGCTGAAAGTTCCTTGTGCTTTGAGAAATAATATAGTAAACGAAAGAAAGAAAGAAATTAATGGAGATTGTTTTTTGAACTTTGCCATAAAAACCCATAAAAACCCTGCACAACAGAGCTCCGTAGGCTGAACTCAATTAAACATTGGGATCACAATGAGCTTGGCTGGTAAAACGGCCCTGTTTAAATATCCCCCACGAAACATCGTAGCACCTCGCCCTGATCTGCTCACACACAACTGGCTCGCTGCAGGCATGTGCACTGTTAATGGACACAGCCCAGGCTTATGAGTCACGCACGTCTCCGGAGGGTTCGCACAACAGCTTCCAGTGATGAGATGCGAAAAAGATCTAGACTGTAGGATTAACATTCAGCTCTGTTCTCATTTGAGGTCAACAGATGCAAGAAAGGGGTTCACACTTATATGCACACGCATTAATGGGCATGCTTGTGAATTAAAACCAAACAATAAAGACATTTTACTAGCGGCACTATTCAGTATTGCTACTGATGCTGACGTTTAATAAAGCGTTCGTTATAGTGCGATGTAGTCTTTGCATTGTACACGTACTGCACTAGTATGTAAAAAAGCACATACTTCAGTACATACAGTACCTTACCACTGACATCACTTTCACCAGTCCCTATTGTGTCCTACAGCAAAGCTCTGAACACGGCTCCCCTCCACAGGCAGGCCGCGAGAGGCAGCCTGACCCAGCAGCTCCATGAGCCGCTGTGTCTATACGTGACGGCTGGGAGCCGGGAGCCTGCTCCTTTCAGCAGCTCCCTGTGCACAGGCCATCACCTGATTCCTCTTAACAGACATGTCAGGGGAGACACCGCCACGCCACAGCGAGATGAGGAAACCACATGTGCATCACGCACGTGGTCTTCATACACACACGTACACACACGCACACTTACACACACGCGTACGCACGCGCACAAATGATTGTTTGTTGGAATAAACAATGCGTGCTACATGCGTTCAAGTATGTAAAAGTGTTTGTATGTGTGACACAATACAAAGAACACAGCCAGTGTGTAGTGTACCCTGTGTGTGTCATGTTCTTCTATGATGTGTGTGAGGGTCCGTGGGAGGGTGCCTGAGGTCAGTGGCACCCCATTTATTTCCACACATCTCGGTTTACACACGGTGTGTGCGCATCTATTATAGCGGAACACATGGCCTCCCCTCTGCCTTTGTCATCCATCATTTAGACCGCCCCCTCCCTCTCTCCCTCTCTCTCTCTCATCTGTCCATCTGACTCTTAGTGACCCTGTATCTCCCATCTCCATGCCAACGCCATGCTTGAGAGGACCAGTCTACCTGATGGACTTCCCAGCTGGAGCCGTGGTCACACATGTGCCTCGTACCCCCCCCCCCCCCCCCCCCAAATAAAACATGAAGAAGAAAAACATGTTGTTCCCCACGCACACGCATGCACGCGCACACACACACACACACACACACACAGAGTGCAGTGGAGACAATGGACGTAGGTGAGATGTTTGAAGGGGTGCAGGAGAGCCACAGAGGGGCCCGGTGGAGCGAGGTCAAGACAGGGAGCTCCTGCTACAGGAGCAGGACCAGGAGGGAGGTTGTGGGGGCTACTCACAGCTTCTGGGGATGGGGGAGGGGAGGGGGGCTTGTGAGAGCTGTGATAGAAGGAGAAGAGGCTACCTGACTCCATCTCCGTCAAGTAGCCTGCTAAGGCCTATAAAGGTCCAGCCTCCACCTGGCTGGTCACACGGCGAGCGCGCGCGCACATACACACACACACACACACACACACACACGATGACACTCCCAGCTGTTTGAGCGTGCATTACATGCTTGGAAAGGAAGGCGGGGGTCTCTGTCAACATCCAGGCTCATAAGCAGCAGTTCTGGTGACGGGGGGAGGGGGGGGCGGACGGACGGACCCCGGGGACATCATAATGGAGACCAGCCCGGCGCGGAGACAGTTTATTTCTCTTCCATTGCAGCGGATATTCAGCGGGGAGCAAGGGAGACAGATGTGGGGGTTTCTCTTCTCATCACAGCAAGATACTATTATTTTATGCACCAGTTGATACTGTTAAGACCCCTCTCAATCTGCACACAATGGCAGAGCGGTGCTTTTCTCCTAGGCATTTTGTGTGCATACCGCACACATACTATTGCTTATAATGTATATTAATATACATTTGATTATAGATTATTAATAATCATATATTATCATGAGGTTCTAAGAGGATTTCACCAACCAATGACCTGCATGGTAATTTCCTAGATTAGTCCACACAGCACAAATACATTTACCGTCACAATTTATTACTTAATGTAATTTGTAACTAAAGTACTCTGTAAAATGTATTTCTGATAAGGTGTGCCAGTGTTGCTATGTTTTTATGAAGAAGTTTGCCATAAAGGAAATAAAACCAATGAAAACGCTGAAGAACTCAATTAAAAGTGGGATCACAATGAGCTTGGCTCGGAGAACGGCCCTGTTCAAATGAAACATCGTAGCACCTCAGCTCCATCCGCCCACACACAACTGGCTCGCTGGTTACATTTTTAATTTTTAAATTGTATTTCCTATAAGGTGTGCCAGTGCTGCTACTGGGAAAGCACAGTTCATGTACAATATGACGACTGTTCCATCACACTTGATTAATGAACTTTTAAACTACACTAAGTATGCCCAAACGACTCCTGCATGTACCTGCAGCGCGTCCCCCAGGTCAGCGGTGCTAATCTCGGGGTCCTCCGTAGTGTTGAAGGGGACGGGCGTGATCCTGACGAAGGTGAGGACGCGGGGCTCGGGGTAGCGCCACAACATCACCCCTGGGCTGTCATCTGTCTCGCTGTAGAACACCACCTCATGGGGCCCTGGCAGCCTCCGAGACGCTGGGCAGAGAGAGAGAGAGAGAGAGAGAGAGAGAGAGAGAGAAGAAAAGAGAATAAATAGTAATAAAAACAGAGGATAAATATTGGGAAGACAGTTAAAAAATGAGATAAAGAAATAAGGGGAAAACAATGATTACATGTTATAGATTGTTACTGATCAGGCCATAAACATGGAGGAGAAAAAAAAAAAAACATAACTCCGATAATTCAACTTAAATCCACTTCACGAGCCGTACTGGGTGATAATGCCTATAATATTTTCACAGCACGCAATTTATCTGTTGTGTCAAGGGAACACATTCAGACTTTGCATGCTGTCTGAACCTTTGGTGTGGTGAAAGTGTTATGAATATTTCTACTACGGAATCTGAAGCCTGCAGAACAATAAGCTCTAAACACGGCGGCCGCGGGCGCAGCTCTTTCAGAATGTTTATATGCCTCAGAAGTCATGTGTAAACAAAGCGATGGCGTAAACATCTTGCCGTTTTTGTAAACATCAATTGATTGAGCCCGACCGAACACCTGCAGAAACTGGAGGGGGAAAAAAAGAAGTACCCCGCTTGAGCTAAACTGAGTGGTGTTTGACTGAAGCCATGGCTGCTGTTTGGGATTCAAGTCCTCTGGAAAATGTTTATTTGGGGAAAAGGAGGGGAAAAAAAAAGAGCAGCAGCTTTGATTTGGCCTTTATGGGTACACACACTGGGAGTCGTGTTTAAGAAAATGCATTTAAGATAAGACTGCAGCATATTCTGCAATTTATTTTTTAACAGACAATGTTATACTATTCCCATAGTGATATGTACAGTACTAGTGGTACGTAAACAAGTATAGCAACCCTCCGTCAACCCAGGGAAAGAAGCCAGAGGCCCTCGCTGTTTTCTAACGCTGTCCTCCAGAGCCCTGGATGGGGCGGCTGTCGGCAACATGTTGCCGACAGATCGTCCCCTCTGTTCGAGTTCACTACTGTACGCTCTCCTGATCCAGCCTGTGCATTAAACGCATCAAAGACCAGCGGAATGGTGCCACAAACAAAGGCTTGACCGCAGCTGACGGCATGGGCGGCTGGTCAGGAGCCAGCCAGGAGTTTGATCCTCTCTGTGTAATGGTGATGTGTGTGTTCGTGTAAAAGACAGTGTGTAAAAGACAGTGTGCAACGAGCAGAGTAACGGAGGATAAACAGCGTGTTACTCAGAGTGGAAGCAGGCAGACATGCACGATGAAACCTTAGGAAGTTCATCTGACTTTGTTTTGAGCTGATGGCTATCTCAACGTGACATTCAAGCTCGGTTAAACTGCTTTTTATTACTTCTAAAACCTCATAGGGGGTTATTAATGGTGAGCCATTGTTACTGACTGGCCTATAAACCGAGGGACAAGTATTTTCTTGTTATCACGGGGGTCACATTTGGTTTCAGCTCCCCACTTAGTAACTATCGCATGCGTGACTGTGTTCTGAAACCGCTTTTTCCCCTCCAACCCCTTCTTTCACAAATACGATTTTATTTGGAGTTTTCCTTTGTCTGATTGAGGGGTGAGGTCTGAAGGGGCTAGATTACATTTCCGGTGGTAAATACGGACTTGTGAGGCACTCTGAGACTTGAAACTTTAATTAAGAGCAATGCAAATAAACTGGACTTGACTTAACCACTAACAACAATTGTTTTTTGTTTTTGAGAAAATGTATTATATAAGCCTCAACAAACAAGAAAATATATATTATGGCAATATAATGTAATCTTAGCCTGGACTAATTTTGAAAGCATGTTTATGATTACAACTTAGAGCAAAGTCATACTGTAGGAATGCACTCAGGTAAAGCAAGTGTGTGCACTGGGAAGGAAAGTATTAAACCAAAAAAACAAAACAAAAAAAAAAACAAACAGTTGACAGATTTAGAGAATATTATTATTATATTATTAGTCCACACAGCACAAATAAATGTACCATCACCATTTACTACTTTTATGTAATTTGTAATGTTTTTTACTTTTTAAAGTACTCTGTAAAATGTATTTCCGATAAAGTGTGCCAGTGTTGCTATGTTTTTATGAAGTAGTTTGCTATAAAGGAAATAAAACCCATAAAAACACTACACAACAGAGCTCTGTAGTCTGAACTCAATTAAAAGTGGGATCACAATGAGCTTGGCTGGGAGAACAGACCTGTTCAAAAAAACAGCACGTCACTATTGTGTATATTATAGGTGCAAATTAAACTCCATGCAATCTGTCCATGTTGACCCATGTACCTGAGTCCTGGACGTACTGGAACAGGCCTGAGCGCAGGTCATCTGACGAGTGCTCCGTCCTAGGAGACGAGGGCCCTGGGGAGGGTGGGGACTGAGCGTGGGAGGGCCTCTCTTTGGGACAGGCGTCTGCTGACTCCCCTCTTTGGAGGTGCAGGTAGGCCTGAAGGTGCTCCTCCACCAGCTTCAGACAGCTCAGATGCTCCTGGCCCCAAAAGACCTGGGACGGTTGGAGGGACGGAGACGGACGTCATGGAAACACGAGAGGGACAAGGTGAGTGAGAGATATCAATATGAATGCACTGGCACGAGAAAGAGAGACGTTTTTAGTAAAAAAACAACAGCGACGTTAAAAACACAAATTAAACACATTAGTCAAAATTCAACACAGTCAGAATCCGAAAGAAAGCCTGCTCCCAAAGAGGAAGAGGGCGGTCAGCGGCACCCTCGTCATCGGCATGCAACATCCTCACTCATGTTAGCCAACATCCTCCACTCTTTGCCGCGGTATTCCCCTTCCCACTCTTCATCAAAGAGGCAGGCCTGCCTGGGGTTTGGACGAAGCACCGAGGAATCTCTGAGTCAAGCGCACTTCACACGTAGAGCTGCCTAACCCTGCGCTCCCTGCAGCTCGCTTGCATTGGGGATGGATTATGACTACACTTTCACAACAGGAAAATCTGGGGATTTTTGCAGGTTTCTGGAAAGAGAGTGCAGCAGGAAAACGGAATCGGAAGGAATTCCGGTGGTTTCGAAAAAGGGACTTGATTAAAACACCACAAACGGCAATATTTGCAAAGGGAAATGAATGATTGAGTATTAAGTGTTGAGTTGCGAGTGATCTCTCTATTAATGGGCACGCAATAAAAGCAGTATGGAAACCCTGAACGTGTGTGTGTGTGTGGTGCTTCCCCCTTGAGGAAATATGGAACCAGCATTAATACACATAGCTACAGTTTTCCGTGTGCATGTTATGTAACATGCCACCTCTGTGAAGAAAACAGGCCTACAGCAGATAGAAACCCGCACTAACACTTGTGTGTTGATGTTCCATTACTTCCATTACCAGCAGAGGTGACTCAGGGCAGTGTGGGAATGACAGAAGGCTATTCTGACTGTCGTCACCTCAAGTGAAAAGTGAAGCGGGCAGTTGAATGAGACGCTGAGAGTGCGATGGGATGTGGGCTGTGGGTGTCAGCCTGTGAACACCGAGAAAATTAGGACTGAAAACTAAATTGGAGGATTAAGTCAGTCTGGCTAATGTTTTGAATGTGAAAACTGGTAATGAATCTTGAATGCATGTGAATGAATTAACGAACGTAATGAAGTCGAGGGCTTTTTCAGTCAAAGTTAGGCCATCACACACAGCCTTAATGTAGAACAACGGCTTCCAAATGGCGTGTTTGGACCCCGTAACTGGAGTTCCTGTGCGGTGAAGACGATGCGCGTGAACAGAGTGGGGATGCAGACCTGTAGCAGTCCTCCCTTCAAGTCCACAAGCAGTTTGGGCGGACCAGCCTCGGGGCTGCGGCTGCCACTGTGCCGACACCATCGGGCCACCAGGGCGGCGCTGCCGGAGAAAGGTCCCAGCAGCAGGCGACTCCGATCCTTCAGCCCGGTTCTCACCAGCAGATCCTGTGCCTCCAGCAGCACAGAGGCGGCCTGGACCGGCTCTAGGAGAGGAACGCAACAACAACAACAAGTGTGAACTGAGCAATGTGTACGGCACGGGGAAGGAGTGGTCAGTTATGTCTCCAGCACTAAACATGACTAGAATGCATTCCCCCAGAGAGCAAGCTCAGCGTTGCAGCTACACTGTGGATGGGAGGATGGAGTAGGAGTCGCCAGTGTTGTAAACAAGCGTGATTGTGCCGTGGACTGTCTGGGCCCTGGATGACCCATTACCTGGAAAACCGGATTTGGAATTAATACTACTGTAACAGAGGCAGTGTTCTGCGGAAAGTGAAAGTCAAACTTCAAAGCCCAATACTTAACCTTCTAATGGTATATAATTAACATTGTTTAAGGATCCAGCTGAGACATATGAGACTAAAAGGCACGGTCGAGTCAACCTCTTAATCCAGTTGACTGATTGCCACACGCTGTGTTTCGAGTTGAACCGACACAACGTGGCTTAGAGAAATCAAGGCAGAGCAACAAACAAACACATCAATCGCCTCACCGCCCCTTCCAAACATAAGCTCATCCTGTGTTTGGTTACCTGAAGGGAGGACAGGGGGATTCTGTGACGGTTCTAAGCCTGTAATTTCCCTTACATCAGTGTTTGGTAAACTGGATTTGGGAACCTAAACGGCCTAATTCTGGAAGGTCTTCACATGTCAAGAACCTTTTCAATTATAGAACAGCTACCAGCTCCAGGGATGAGACAAGCTGGGGTTTTGGGATGGAAAACATTAACAGTGCCTACTACACACACACACACACAGAGAAATACAGAGGACTGGAGGTTGTAGCCCACACATGACCTCTAATCTATGGCCTATAGCGTTACTGATGTCATTGACTAAATATCTCTGAACTGGCTTAGACCAATATATTTCACAAACAACATTTCATCATCAAATTGTCCAAACTAACAAACTAATAAGAATTAAATCAAAGAATAACATAAAAACCCACATTTGACTATAACAGAGACGTGTCTGCGGTTGCACAACGTCCAGGACAACGTTAGTCTGTTGGAGCTTAAAACCACTGGACGCACAGTAAACACCCTCTACTGGCCACTGACCTAGGCTGGGCGGCTCTGGTCAGCTACAGTGCTGCGTCAGCTACAACAGCGGTCCATCTGGAAGCAACTGCCAAGAGTGACGAATAATGCCTTGAAAAGCAGCCCTGTAATGGGCCTTTTCACACATGTCCCTCCTCAGCCCGCCTGGCTAGAGGACTGGGAAAACCAGCATAAAATATCAGCACAGCACCCGAGCTCCAAGACTAATGAGTGAACCCCGAGTTCATTCTGGGTGAGCCGGCGATGTTATACAGAGAAGGAATGGACAGAGGGGTAGATAAGAGCAACAGGCAGACACAGAGAGATAATATTGTAGATGGGACAGGGGTTGGGGATCAGTTTGACTTAAGGAATGGATTATTCAATTTACCCCAGCTACACCACAGGGATCTCACATCGAAAAGCACATTCTAGCACCTATAAATCTGCGATGACTCATGTCTGTCTGTCGTTGATAAAAGTGGCCAGTTTACCTGCCAATATTTCCCAGTGTTGCATCGTATGGGAGTAGTGAGAGATGCTTGCGTTTGAACTGTGGACCCTGGTATTAATTTTCACGGGCAGAATTCATGAGACAAGCAACGGGAACTCCCAAGAACCCACTTGTTGAGTAAAGAATCAGGTTCACACAAAAACAGACGCGCACACCCATAATGACATATTAACACACACAAACAGATGGGATTAAAAACTCCCATCTCCCCATGTGTCATTCATACCGTAGCAGCGCTGACCACAGCCTGCTGCACCGCACTCTTAATGATGACCCTAATTGAGCGTGGATTTAACGAGTGGGCATTCTCCCCCTCTCCCCCTCTCTCCCCGGGCACAGCATAACACACAGAAGACAAGGGACACGTGAACACAGAGACCGAGTGTGTGTGTGTGTGTGGCTCCTCCCTGCTGTCATCTGCGCCTCTGGGAGTGTATTCTAGTTTATATTGGCCGCGACACTGTGATGTGCTGCCATTGACATGGAGGGACCCAGAGCGGCAGACAGAAGGATGCAAGGGTGAGCGTGCATGGATGCACATGGATGCAAACATATGAGGAGTTGAAAGCTCTCCTCCTCCCTACGTGGACGGGGTTCTTCTTAAGTCAAGGTTACACTGTACCGTACCTACCGGTATTCACAACATGAGATCCAACACCGGCTGTAAAGACTATTCTGGCCGCTACAGAATAAGCATTAAACAATTTCAACAGCCGAGTACGTAGCCAGTAACGGAACTAAAGACGGATGCATATTTTACACTATTTTACTGTACCTTTAACTGCCGTGCGTTAATCCACCGTAACTTTAGTTTACAGTAGCCAACTGTGTTTTCTGGTTTGAAAAGAGAACGAGCTCCCTGCTGTACGGCACCCTACACTAAAGTCTGACTCGATATATCGTTGGAATTGCACGTTCCCGAAACACATCTAATGACAAATTCATAAGGGTGCACACCATTTATTTAGCATTATAGTGCCCTGTGAACACAGGCATTAAACATTAGTCTATCCCATGGCGTAGTAGTCTGACTAATAACTGCTTTGTTTGTGGGACATCAGGCGTTGCTAAGGAAAATCAGGTAATCGATTGGTTATTATGATTGATAGGTCGGAGGTCTATTTAATGTAAATATCATCAAACTAGCACAAGCACAGCGCCCATATCTGTGGACCATCTGTGGTCCACAGATATGGGCGTGGAAAAGTCCTGGATACAAAAACAGAAGTACTCCAAGGAACAAACAGAGCTGCGGCACAATAAATAGACAGCTGTTGAGAGTGTGTGTGTGTGTGTGTGTGTGTGGGAGGATGTGGCTTCCATATGCACTGTTTTTTCATTTATTTTCTATTTAACGGTCACACATCCGCAACAAATACACTGGATTTGGAATTTGAAAGCACCAACACACACACGCACCGAAGGGTCTGTGTGTGACACAAATATAGACATACAACACTACCGTACTGATATAGGCTCTGGGTGTACATGCATCTCATAACGTCACACGATATGACACTTCACAGCGCACGCTCCCTCAGGCACAAACACAAAGTCCCACACACTCCATGTTGACGCATGGTGCTGGTGATATAATCTAGTGTGTGTGTTTGGGGGGGGGGGGGGGGGGGGTTGTAATTGCACAGCC
>JAODUK010085594.1:0-14864 GCA_027564635.1 Typhlichthys eigenmanni
GTAAATGTTAAGAAGGTAGGCGGTCCTACCTCAGGCCACAGCCGGATTGGTTATAGCGGTGTGTTTGGAGCTACTACACGCAAATACAGAAATAAATAAAACAAGGAAATGTTGAAATACGGAAATAAATAAATAAATAAATGTTGTAATACAGAAATAAATAAATAAATACATAAAATAATGTATAAATAAATAAATGTAGGAATAAATAAATGTAAAAATAATTAAATAAATAAATGTAGAAATGCACAAATAAATAAATAAATACATGTGAAAATACAGAAATAGCCTTTTTTAATATAAAAATTTAATTATTTTTTCAATTATTTTTATATTTATTTAATTATTTATACTTTGATTTATTTATTTATACTTTTATATATTTTTTTTTTTTTTTTTTATTATGGCAGTCCTGGTCCTCCATACAGATACAGAGAGCCCCCTCAGACTGCTTATACCTTCCACTGATACAAAATGTTCTTTCTTCAAGCATATCCAACCTGGGCTCCTCTGAGAACATAGCATAGATGTTTTGAGTTGATTGCTTTTACTCTGGTATATTTATATGGTTTCTCTAAAAGCACAGGAGACAGGGCAAAGTGGGAAATCACAACGTTGGCTATACGAGAGATGTCTAAATCTCCAATATACTGTATGAAATTATAAAAACCATGTTGATCCATGAGATGGTCTCATTTTTAGAGTCTGTCCAGACAGGTTATGACTTACTCTGAAGTACAGTGTGAAAGCACTTCTCTCCTTTATAGCAGTCTTATCAAAAGGTTGTTTATTTCAATAGAGATATTTCCAGAAAGTGCTGTAAGCCTTTGAACATAGTTCCCTTGTGTTCTTCCAAATATTTGCTTTAATTGTTTCACTAGTAGCAGTGGTGAATAACCTTGAGTTCAGGGTGAGGCAACCACAAATCTCCTGATTTTATCCCCTTATGGGACGCGTTAGTGTCGTATTGTACTTTGGGCAAGGTTGCTCCCTGCCAAGCTACAGTACAGTGGTACCTACATTGTTGCAGCATTAGCTGCATTTGATTTATTTTAACCGGTAAATCTGGATGGATGAAAGTTAGGAAAGGTGATTAGGCATATTTTGTACAGCATTATTAGTGTTTCCATGTGATCACTTTGGAGCCACATGGTCTACCCCAAACTGTTTAACAAACGAGGCAGCCGACTGGCAATTACACAGCCTTTAGGCCACGGGAAAGTATCGTAACAAATGTTCATGTTTACATAGGCCTCATTTGAACAAATGAATATGGCTCAACGTCAGTGTTTGGAACACCTGCTTACCATTTCAGAGACAACTCTGGAAACACAACCACTTCAGAACTGACACTGTAGTGTAGACTATAGAGTGTGCTTCTGGCATTTCGACGCGCCAAACTTCACTGCGCCGCCATGCCATGCCAATTCTCCGAAAATCTCCCAGAAAGCTGGAGGAGTCAGCAGCCATCACGCTTGCATGATGGTTCTCTCCCACACACATCCACACGTTTCTCCCACCAGGGAAACATTATTCGCAGCTCCACCACAGCACCAGCACTCGATAACACTGAAATATGCTCGGCGGCAGCCTTTATTCAGCCCTGCTAATTTGCTCAGTGCGAGTACATGGGAAAGGGAAGGTAGAGGCCGGGGGGTGGGGTGGGGTGGGGGGGGGGTTAGGGGCTAGCCAAGGGGAGAGGTGAGACGGCTGTGTTGCCAGTGTTTGTGGGTTCAGCGTGCAGATAATTAGGGTTGAGGGCGGACAGCTCCCTGCAGGGCCTATCACAGCTCGCACAGAGCTGAGCTACCAGGGCTGTTAATTTCCACAAAGTGGCAACGCAGCAGGCACAGAGGGAAGAGGCTCTCCTGGAAGTGGGCTGGGTTGTGCCACCAAAATGAATGGGGGGGGGAGGTCGTACAGAAGGAGGTGTATTTCTGCAGTTAACTTTGAGAACTGCAGGTAAACTTCTATCACTTACTTGACCAATAGGCACCTCCGTGTAGGCTAGGCAACCCCGTGGAGGATTGTTTCAAGCGCTCGTCAGTGCAACAGAGAGTGCAGCTCAAGTGTTTTCTATTTTTATAAATATAGCGAGGGGATGAAATCCTTTGCACTGCATTGTGTACCCACTCAGTGCCTTTACTGCGTTCGCTGTACCGGTGTTGCGTGCTCTTGTGTTTATTTGGCGTGTTTTGTTCGTTTATTGTTTTTTTTTCTCCCTTATTTCAAGTGCGTCGCAATCACAGTCGGGTCGGGCGGAGACGTCGGGTGGGCGAGTGAGGCAGATGGGTGTAAACTCGCGGCTCCCTCATTTCACACTTTTGCATTGTTCTGCCTGAGAAAAGAAAGCAAGATCTCCGTGCCCTGCTGCTGCACATATTCCTTGCTCCCTATGCAGCAGTTCTTTTCCTCCTCTCTTAAACCAAGGGAGCCCTCTTTATTTCCAGCATCTGTGCCGTGATGAGAAACACCGCCTAACTAGGCCACTGCATAATCAGCACGAGCAACACAGAGACGTAGAGAGGAGGCAGTTCGCCAGGGAACGCCCACCCAACGTATTAACTGCTGACAAAAGTAATTTATTTGGCAAGTAAATATTATCGTTCTAAGGGGTTTCATTATTGAAAATGTGTTGATTTATGAGCGCCTATACCGGAATAGCCCGCGGGCTGCGGTAGGTGAGGTGGGTTCACGTCTCATTTTGAGGATGATGACTGGAGCTCCATTGTTGTGCGACTGACAATGAACTCTACCGTTATTCTTTGGTTTGTATGTGTGCGCGGGACCCCTGTGGCTGTTGCGTTTGTCTGGTATTCAGCATTCCCTGCCTGCACCTGACTCACTCTTTTCCCCCTTCACTGTGGCATTATTACACTCTGGTGAAATCCGGATTTATATCTCAAGTTGTCTTTGTTTGTTTCGCACTCGCATTTATAAGTGGGACCGACGACATACCTTTCATGCTATTCATCCAGAGCGGCGGTTCCATTTCAAGACGCTTTTGGGGGATTTGGAAGATGCTTTCAGGTTTTAGAAATAAACATAGCGCTTAATAATAAAACGTGCATGTATTTCATGCTACAGAACTACATCTATGTGTTTGCGTAAATACGTGTGTGTGTGTGTGCACGAGCAGGATTATTGTGAGTATTGGGAACCCCCACCCCTCATGCACGCGCACGCACACACACACACACACACACACACACACACACACACACGCACACACACTCCCTTTGCTAGAGCCGCTTTAGAATACACATTATAAGTGGAACGGAGATGTTTATCCAACCAAACGCTGAGTTTCTCCCCCTCCAGTGTGGAGCACGACTTTCGTCTGCAGGAGGGCCAGGTAGTTCGCACATGGAAGGTAGGCGACCCTCCAGAGGATCTGCCTCAGACCAGCGCCTCCCAGCCCACGACCCCCCACCAGCATCAGGACTCTCCTCAGACCACGAGGCCACCCGCTACCACCAAGAAGAACAGGAAGAAGTGCTTCTGGTTCCTCTGAGTGCTGGAGGAGGAAGAGAGAGAGAGAGAGAGCGGAGGGGAGTATTTCCATACTGGAACTGCACCGTACGTCTTTCTCACACGAAGACAAACTGTGAATAGGCGCGCGCTACGGGAGGCCGCCCGGACGGGTAACGGAGGGGTGGATATTGCTGTTCGGGAGTGGATGGGAGCGGACGGAATGGGACACATGTGTGCCGTTAACAGCGCGGGGGAAAAAAGCCCACCTTCAGCACCTACAGCACACAGGTCTGTTTGCCCAGCCGCTCTGTGCAGGGAGCGACAAAGTCCTGAGGTGGAATAAAAGCCCAAGTTTAGTCCACTGACTCAGAGTTAAGACGCAATTAAAAGAGAAGGAGAATATTATAGCAGTCTGCGGTGGAGGTGAAGGGGGCTATAGAGGGGAAGCGAGAGAGCAAAATAACAGTGTGTACTACTAGAGGAGAGGGAGAGATGTGTGGAGAGGACCGGAGACGATTTATCTTCACTAATGGACTAATGAGGGTCAGTACACCAGCTTTTATATTCAGTTTCAAAAAAATCTATTATTATGACCTGCATTTAAAACTTTTAATATAATTGATGACAGTACTACACATTCTTCGACAGACACGCACACACACACACATATATACACAAGTATATAAAAAATAGATAAAAAGAGAGTATAATGAACTATATGAATCAGGACTGTTCTGCTTGGATGCTATATTTCAGATATGGATTACTGCTCTATAAAAGTATTTTACCACAGCTGTGTGTGTTGTCATTCTGGGTTTAGTAGTGCTGCAGTAACTTGCATGAAAATATCTTTGTTGGCTTTAGGAGCAGCTAGGCCTGTTGACCGCCAGCAAATATGCGTGCTAACATTGTGCCGAACAGCGCAGGGAAAAGGATATGCATCATGCTTAACCTGCTCTCCTAGTCACAGGCCACATTTCAAGAAATGTAAGGTGTAGTAAGCAATTGTAAGGTTTTAAAATGTTTTGCCAGATTCACCAAATATCTCTGCAGTCTGCTAACTTGCCTTTTGTGATAAACAATCAATACTGTACTTCTAGACAGCCCTGGCTCTATAAATAGGAACATAGTTGGCATTTCAGGTGGAAGCCCACACATCTAAAAGTTCAGGGGGTGTAGTGTGAACTTTGATCAGCCTTCAGCCGCATGTTCCTGGGTGTCAATAGATGCCGTAGTGTACTTGGCAGTTGGCACAAAATTTAACATGGATGTTTCTGCCAAGTTTTATTGTATGGTGTTTAAGACATGGATCTATGAACACGCAAATATGGACACACACAAACACACAAACATACACACACACATAAACCTGTAATTCAGTTGAACAGTGGCTCCACGCTTGCTCAAATGAACCATGCCTCTTGCTGCGCTCCACTGAGGTGTAAAAGTGGAAAAGCCTTTTATAACACAAAAATAGGCATGGGCACGCAGGTATACGCAGACGCACTTACTTCGGTGCATTTTCGTCTATATAATCATATAAGCGCAAACAGCACGCACAAACTCGTGAAATCGCAAAGCCCCCACATTTACACTTCACACACAGTATCGCATACCTAACATATTGTTCGCAGATGAACGCAATGTATCATCACCCCGGCAGTTGTTCCTCTCCCACATAACCAGGCCCTCCTAGCTGTGTGTATGTGCGTGCGCTGCGCCACGCTCAGAGCCGTGTAGAGTTGTCAGTCATTAATCCGCTACAGCATGGCCTGTAATCCCGATGACAGAGCGAAGTGGGCTCACGGAGAGCTAGGAGGATCTAAGCCCGGCCTGGAGAGAGGAACAAAGGCACAAGAGATGACTGGCTAGGAATACATAAAGAAGGCCTGGGGTGGAGGTTGGAGGGAGTGCTGGGGTGATGTAGGTAACTATTTTGTCAGCAGCACTGCAGCACTATTCAGGAGAGTTGGCACCGAAAAAGAATAGGAAAGCTATATACGCAAGATAACCTGGGGGCTGTGCGCTGTGATCCAGAAATTGGATGTGCTCTGATCGTGGTCAGAGCCACTGCCCGGGGACTCCCCCCAAGGGCAGTGGTCCACAAACTGCTGACCCATGACACTCCAAATAAAAGTGAGCCATTAATTGTGATCCCCCTCCCCTCAATCATTTGATCACTTATTTTTATGTATAAAAAAAAAATAAAGAAATGCACAGTAAAAAAAAAAAAACATTCAGGCATAATGTATGTGCATGTTATTCAAATGCTTCTTTGCAACCTCCCTAGAGGTCATGGCCTTCAGTTTGAAAACTACCTCCCTAGGGGTCATGGCCTTCAGTTTGAGAACAACCGACCTAGGGGACATGGCCTTCAGTTTGAGAACAACCGACCTAGGGACGGTAAAATAGGTTTAGACCTATTTTCGAAACATGGAGGGTCATAATCGGCTAACACAATTCAAGGCAACATCGCTAACGGGGTCTTTTGAAAGAGGGAGGATAACTATGTCTGGAGGCATCAACAAGCATGCATAATAGTCCTGTAAAAACAACTACAAC
Organism: Typhlichthys eigenmanni; assembly: GCA_027564635.1. Classification (NCBI taxonomy): domain Eukaryota; kingdom Metazoa; phylum Chordata; class Actinopteri; order Percopsiformes; family Amblyopsidae; genus Typhlichthys; species Typhlichthys eigenmanni. The sequence continues at coordinate 6,037 of JAODUK010085594.1, forward strand.
TGCCCCTGCATGCTGAGAGGAAACGCCAAAGCTAATACTGCATGAGTCATTGAGCTTATGCTGCTGTAGAGATCCGAGGTTTCACTTCACCACATCAGGCAATAAAAGAGGTAATTTAACAGTCAATCTGTGACGAGTCAGTTGCTAAATACAGACCCAGTGCTTCTACACTGGGTCTATATAGCACTTATTGATGTTTTACAATTTAAACAAAAAGTTCATATGTGTGTGCAAGCATTTCCACCTTTACTAAATAACATTGTTTAAATAATAACATCAACATTGTATTCTATAGAGAAACTGTGAATAATGAATGTATACATCCCCATCTCAAGATGCCCTGCTGAGATTTCCAGACTACTCAGCCACAGATTGGATTAATAAAATATGAGCCAAATTCCCCCATGTTACCACTGCCAACAATGCAAGGAGGCCATGGTATTAATTTGACATACAGTTCTGGCCCAGAGAATAGGTTTCTGTACATCCAATTGGCCATAAAACTCTGATATTCAGTTATATTTCTGCAACTAATTTGATAAAGGCATTTCTATCAAGTGCAAAGTTTCTACTGTACATAGGGGCTTTAATAATATACCATATTGATCTGACCAATAGGACATTTTAATTAGAATGTACTGTATCAACAAAATTAAACATGTACACAGACAATATATTCTGCATTGAAATCTGGTCTATATTGTATAGAACATCAAACACATCAATGGAAACAGTACAATGAGTTTATGAAAATAAGTAAGCAGTAAGGAATTTTGAACAAAACAATATATATTTTGGAGCGTTCATTCCTAACCTGCTGGGCCAGTCAAGGTGTTGAGGAAGTTTGACAATTATTTTCCATGGTATTAGCAAGCATTTGATAGACTTTTTTTAACATCAAAGTCTAGCTCTCTGTGGACATGTGAGATAACTTAAAAGTGTTGTAACTACTTTTCTTTGTTTTGCTTTCAGCCGGAATGTTTTCTTCTCTAAAGCCGTGAATATTAGAATATGGCATCAATGCACCTATCTTTTCTAATCTTGAATTGGAAGAGTATGTTGACATTAAACCTTTAAACCTTAAGATAACCTTTTCGGAAAGCAGAACATTTAATGGAATTGTCTTGTTAAGCAGTGTTAGTTTATATGAAAATCTATTTTCATTCATATCAGTAAGAAAATATATTTTGCTCAGGCCATTGTTCAACATTTGGGTAGTTACAGTGCATAAGGCAGCTCTTTGTTTTGTGACCAATTTAACTAGTTTGAAGTCTCGGGTGATTTGTAACAAGACCATGTGCTTCTCTGTTTATTCTTGGCAGTATCATATCAGCAGCGTACAGAAGTTCTTTAAAAAGGATATTGATACCTATAATTGAAGTTCATTACTAGAGGTTCATTGAACACCATGGAATATACATCACATTATTCTGATCCTGATGTAATTGCCATGCTCATAGTAGGTCTCTAGTGACATTATTGTATCAGTAGTCGTGTAGCATTAATTAGACGTACCATACCTCAAGAACATCATCATTGTAAAAGCAGCTATATAGTACAAGTATCTGTGAACCCCTTCACACAAATTGATTTAGTCTGCTGACATTTATTTAGTTACATTTATAAAATAAAATACAATTAGATTAGATACAATATGATACGATACGATTACATTAGATTAGATGACTCATAAACTAAAGTTAACTTTTCATACAAGATCATAGCTAATAATAATACCGGCAACTTAAGATATTAAATGTGTTGTTTTGTTCCTAATGAAAATATAGTGTAGTGGCTGTGTAGCGACAAAGCATGGATGATTTAGCTACAGTTTAATTTTGCCATAAGAATCAGTCTGGAAAGCCTCGGAATCATTTTGAATGTGTCCGAGTAGCAACTGAACTTTCCAATCAGCGTCGTGTTTATAGTTATATGGACGTGGTTTAGGTGTGTCGACCATGGTGCGGTCCCGACAGCGAAATCTACCAGATGGTTAATTATTTCAACTGCCAAGTATTTTTTTGAAAGTACCTGCCATTCACAGTTTCAATTTACGGCTCCCCAGATGGACTTGTGACAACAATTCCTCTGGCATGTCAGTTTATGGATGACTGGAGACTGCTGCAGACACACTGTGGGAGCCAGAACACCATCCTATACTATGCAGTTCCAGCTACCACCAGAGGGGGTGCCACAAGTGTGTATGCCTCACATAAACTAGAAGATGTGCAGTTCCTGAAGAAACTCCATGGGCTAGTTAAACCCCAGACTGTTTTGTTTCTATGCTGAAAGTAGTTAAAATATTGCAATTTATATAATTAAACTTAACACAAAAATTAAGGACATTTGTATTTAGAAGATTATGTATTTGTTGTAACAATGCTTCTTGGCAATACATATTGGAAAGCCTGATTATTTCCCTATAAGTAATAAGCATTTGTAGTATGAGCAGCAGAGCTGAGTATTTGGGCTGCTTGCATGAAAAATGTGCCAAATTTTCTCTGACAATGCCAGACAGCTTTTCTTTTCTTTGCTTTTGGCTCTTGTTTGGTGGATTGGATGATTGACGTCTGAAAAAACAAGACATATTGGCAATTTAACAATTAATGAATTGAACAAACAGGAGCGTCAGTAGCGTGTGGAAGAACGACACACAGCCTGGCACCTCCCCCTCATGCTGGTCACCATGGTCACACACTGCTGTGGGATGGCATCCCATTCTTCAATGAGTATTTATCACAAGTCAGCCAACGTGGTTGTGTTGGTCACTGTGGCACAAACTTTTCAAAAATTTAAAGCCACAGACAGGCCTACGGGTAGCATCTTTTAAAGCATGAAGATTCAGATGGCATTATGTTATTGCAAATGGTTTTGAAGGATGAAGTTTGCATGCAGTAGTCTCACAGAGCCAGCCTACCGTACTAGCATAAACTATGGGATAAAGTATTGGCAGGCTGAGACCTTATATAAATACTACATCTCACATGTACAGTTCAGCACGAGTCACTTACAACGTTAGGTGATGCTAATGCATGGAGGAGACTGGGAATACACACTGTTGTTGTGTGATGTTTGACCACAAGGGGTGACATTTGTTGAAAATCAAAGCTTGTCTCTCAGTATCACTTTTCAAGTTGTACTGAGGATAAAACATATCAATCATGTAAAAACCTAAAGTATATAAAGGCTGTGGCAGACTGTGTTATTGTATGAATTAATAAGAATATGAATACGTTTTATTCTTATTACGTGTACAATTTTGCAATAGGAATTCCACTGAGGTTGTGTGCAAATACACACTTTATGTGAATTCTCCAAAAATGTGAGATTTTCAAATACTTGAGATAAGGCTGTGTTATTGTCTAAGACATCGTACTGTATGTCTTTAAAGTGAATATAAAGCTTTGGCCTTTCTGCTTTGCATGCCGCATGGTGAATCACCATGTGTGTCCATCCTTTCCGCCTGGGTAGATGTAAATCCTCCTTTCTCCTCATCCTCCTCTTCAGATAGTTTGATTTCAGTGCATCACTGAGAGAGAATTTCAGACTGGCTTACATGTTTGTCCTTGTATGCTGGAACATTCATTTGAAAGACAGATGAACTGGGTCGACACCAAACACTGTGACCACGTGTTGTCTGAATAATGTAAGGAAATAGGCCCTCCTCTGCCCACCTACTGTATCAGAGCATCTGATTTAGCATATGAGTACTAGTGTGGGCAAAGGTGGAATTTCAGTGATGTACAAAGAGCAAGAGAAAGGTGTAATTTACAATTTAGTAAACACCCAGGTGCATTGTACTGGTACCAAGCCATATTCATTCACCAGCTGCAATCCGCGTGTGTTTATTGATCTTTAAAATTAAGCAAATGAGATTAGGTACGCCCAAACTCTGTTGAATGTTATTTGTGAGTTTATTCCGGTCTACTGGTTACTGCATGCGACACAAACACTGCACTAATCCCCTCCAACACATTTTCAAACATAGCTGCATCCACTGGCACAGGTCTAACGAGCTGAATATAGATAGCTCAAAATGGCTAAAAAGGGAAAGTTGATGCCAAAGGCAGGCAAATGAGGTTGGAGAGCGGAGACAGAATCCCTCTGAACTGAAGGCAAAGGAAAATGTGTGCCTTACTTGTGCATGATGCCAGTTGAGGCAAACTTAACACAGAGGAGCTGGAGCGTTTGGAAACATCTGTGTGGTAAAAATGTACTCCCACATTACAGTAACAATCTCTGTATCCATTTTAAAACTAGTCAATATTCTTTGCCAAGGACTAGGAACAGCTATAACACTGCACTAAATAAACAGCAATGATAGTACTGTGTGTTTTCATATATGGCTGCTAGGCTGAGATATAGGTCATCAGCACACTGTATAATGTGCCACATGCATCTTGAAAAACAATGTTGTTATCCTTCCTGACAAAACTCCCAGAGAGGCCCTGTCACTTTGGGATGGGATGCGACAGCAGAAACACTGTCGAGAAAATAATATGCTGCATTACCGTATGAATTTATTAGGAGCATATAGTCTATACCACGCCTAGTCTAAGTGGTTTAGTCTAAGTGGTCTGGGTGTTTGACCCCTGGCTGAAAGGTCATAGGTTTAACCATTGTGGAACTGCATTCTGACATAATTGCACAAAGGTTTATGCACATTAAACGGATTACACATATTCAAGATTATGAACATACTGTATTTTATTCTAAATCTGGGACAGGACAAGCACTTACAGTAGCTTGGGGTGTTAAGGCCCACAATGACATCCTAACCCTTGGAGGAACAAATGTATTTTACAGACAAAAATATTGATTTCTGAAGATTAGGTAATTAAATATATTAGCCTAATGCACCACACAATAGCAGACGGAGCAGCTATGACTATGGGCTGCAACACCTGCAGAGCAGAACGTCGGGCCCATAAGTAATTAACATGGTAGGTGTTAAGCGCACTTCCCCAATTTAGCCGTGTCGTGACGTCATCGCACGTCAAGCGGTACGTTGGAGAGGCTGCGTAAACGCATACACCGATACACGAGCTTCTTCAGGAATATTTGACTGCAGTTTCGGCGCGTCGAAACTTTCCTTTTCAGCTATGACACAACACTGCAAAAAGAGTAAAGGCTTCTGGGAAAACGTCTGAAACAACGTGACAGATCCTCAACAGGAAGGAACTAAATTCCGCAGCAATGGTGGGATTTCTGGCACTTTGGATGGGTTTTATTTTCCAAAGTTGTCAGGCAATAATCTTCACCAATGAATGGGCCATTAGGATATCCGGGGACCACGACTCTGTAGACATGATAGCAGCGAAATATGACTTCACAAATATGGGTCAGGTGAGTGTGAAAACATAAAATAAGAGTGCATTTCCTAATGCATCACATTACATTGCCCAAATACTTTACTTTGATTTTAAACTATTCAACGCAATAGGCCAAGTTACAATCTATTTTACATGGCACATACTGTATGGATGTATCACGTCACTGATAAACATTACTGTGTAAATTATAAGCCTGTCTGGATGTGAGAATGGAAGCTAGAAGAAATTCATCAGGTCAAACAGCAGTGCTATTTCAACACTTTGTCTCGCCCCCTCACCCCATCTGTGACTATCTTTCAGAATGCTGTCCCTTCTGTGCACCAACTGTCAATTTAATACAAACAAAAATGTTGAACTTTAACTGGAAAATGCCATCTTCTGGCGTATTACTTTTGGATGTGGCTGTCATGTATATTTGCATGTCCCTACCAGCAAACCCTTTTTCTTGGATATAAACAGAGAAGGCACAGTGGTGTCATGCCCATAATGCTGATTTGATGTGCACATAATGATATGGCTAAAGCTCTATTAGGATAGTGCAAACACAAGTGCATGTTAAACTAGGGTGTTAAGCAGTAATTTCACACACTCAATTTAACTTATTTGTCGGAACACACACACGCATGCACGCACACACACACACACACACAAGAAGTGTGCCTCATGTTTCCTTAGCCTGGAATACAATCATTGGTGTAAGGTAGCCTCTTTAATGAAAGATGTACCAACTCTAGGTTAATTATTTAACGACAGTTTAGCCCGTCACACAGGTGCAACAGCAGCTTCACCTTCACGTCAACACGACCACATTTTAAAAACTGTTTTTTTTGCCAGATCGGACATCTTGAGAATCATTACAGTTTCCGTCACAACGGAACCGCGCAATGGTCCACTGTGTCTAACCGAGATCTTACTGCCCTCATCGCCAAGGAAACCAAGGTATTGTAACAGGACACAAGCTGTAGCCGTATCTGAGACGCTCCTGGATTATTCATTAGCTGCATGACAGCTAGTACACCTCCGCTCCGTCAGCAAACATATGCTGCACACCTACATACGTGCACACACCACACACACACACACGTATAACCAACCTATGCGTCACCCCAAGGTGGAGTGGCTCCAACAGCAGGAGGTGCACAGCCGAGGCAAGAGGAACTCCAGAGCCAGCCACATCTACTCCATTGACATCAAAACCAAACACGCTCCCTCCAGCCAGCCGCCCAGCCACACCCCCTCACTGTACTTCAATGACCCCCAGTGGAGCAGCCTGTGGTACATTGTAAGTCACTCTGCTTAATGTTAGCTTTGCTGCCCTGACCTAACAGGCCACCTTTTGCTGTTACGGTGCAGGGCTGGGAAACCCCTGTAAGACACACTGTAAGAGGGAGCGAGTGAGACAAGTAGGCGGGTGAGGTTATAGTTCGTCGGGAGGTTATAGTTTGTCAAGAGGTTATAGTTTGTCAAGAGGTTATAGTTCGACAGTAGGTTATAGTTTGTCGGGAGGTTATAGTTCGTCAGGAGGTTATAGTTCGTCAGGAGGTTATAGTTCGTCGGGAGGTTATAGTTCAGCAGGAGGTTATAGTTCGTCGGGAGGTTATAGTTCGTCAGGAGGTTATAGTTCAGCAGGAGGTTATAGTTCGTCGGGAGGTTATAGTTCAGCAGGAGGTTATAGTTTGTCAAGAGGTTATAGTTTGTCGGGAGGTTATAGTTCGTCGGGAGGTTATAGTTCAGCAGGAAGTTATAGTTCAGCAGGAGGTTATAGTTCGTCGGGAGGTTATAGTTCAGCAGGAGGTTATAGTTTGTCAAGAGGTTATAGTTCGTCGGGAGGTTATAGTTTGTCGGGAGGTTATAGTTCGTCAGGAGGTTATGCGATCAGGCGATCGCCGAACCAGCAGTACTTCTACAAGACTGAGGCAAAATCCAAGGGACAGGCAGCACGTAGGCAGGCGGCAAAACAGACAGCAGACTCGGGGCACGCGAGGGACCACCGCTGAACAAAAGCAGACACACACAGACGAAATGCACACTGGCAGATTACAAGGAGAAACATCTGGGAAGAACACACAGATGGAATGAATGAGACAATCGACTAATATACCAGGGAGAGAGACAAGGGACAGGAACAAGACCAACACAGACACACACATGCAACAAAACACACCCCAGTAAGGCGTAGACTGAACATGTGTAGCAGCAGACCCCTTTTATTACATGAATATTATGCCCCCTATGTAAAAATGGCAGTGTCAGATGAAACGTGTTAAAAGAACCATGTGGAATGGGTGGGCATTTCCCCGTCCCCAGCATTGCAGCAACAGCTCCAGGGGCTGCCAGTCTCACATGAACATTGAAGCGGCCTGGAGGCGAGGGTACTCTGGGAAGGGAGTGGTAGTCTCCGTTCTCGACGACGGCATCGAGTGGGAACATCCGGACCTCAAGCAAAATTACGTAAGTGCCTGGAGATACGGGGGGAAGGGGACATTACTCATAAGCAATTTGGCTGCGCCGCGCTCTCAGTTTAAGAGGGCATCGCGCATGCAGCCATTGCGGGCAGAGCTTTTAGGGCCGGCGGTTTGTAAAAGGTCAGCTGACAGTTTTGGAATGGCCATTAAATGTCTGGTGCACTTTGCTGTCTAGTTGACTGGTGATCAAGTCTCAATGCAATTTGTCCGATGCAATAAAACCAGACGGCCGTTGGCAATTGCTTTATGTTTCGCTACTGACTGGACGTTTTAATCTAAGGACCCAAACGCCAGCTATGACGTGAACGGCAACGACCACGATCCTTCTCCCTTCGGAGCCAGCGACGTGAACTAGTGAGTGCTTTGCATTTCTGGGACATTCATTTACATCGCAACTGCTTTGCCGCAATCCTGTCCCCTGGCCGTCGTTTCACACTAACTAATGTATTCCTGCTTCGTCTTTTTTATAATTGCATGCATATATGAATATGCATACGCCCCATTCTGAATTATGTCTCTTCACCGGTTTGATGTGAACAAAAATAGCCTATCTGCTCCTCTCATACATATGCATACAAGCGCTTGTCCTTTTCTTCCCCTCTTGGAAGTCATGGGACTGAATGTGCAGGGATGGTCGCTGCAGCTGCAAACAACTCCCAGTGCATTGTGGGAATTGCTTTCCATGCCAGGATAGGAGGTGAGTCTCTGTGACAGCATGGTAGGCCAAGGAGGAAGGAAGTTGCAAGGGCCGGTTAAAATGTAAATAGGAGCCTGGTGCAAGCTATATTATATCATAGCACATTAGCATATGATATACTGTATACAGTACGTACGCTATGGGTTATAGTATATGTATGTCGTCCAATGTCGCTTTGTGCATAACTACCATGCAAATCACCTCGATATCACCTACATGCTCATGTCTGCATACAAGACATATACTACACTATCAGTCAATCAATCAATCTTTATTTATATAGCACTTTTCATACAAATTCATGTAACACAAAGTGCTTCACACTACGTCATT
>JAODUK010085595.1:0-14863 GCA_027564635.1 Typhlichthys eigenmanni
TATATATAGAGAGAGAGAGAGAGAGAGAGAGAGAGAGAAAACTTTTTTTTTTTCATAATGACAATATAATAAAGTAATTGCATTTTCTGAATACAGTATTATATAGGTATTATGTATTAAAATAAAATATTGCTTTTGTCATCACATCAACATTAGAAACACATTTTCTTATTTCTGCAGTGAATTGTTAATTCTTATACAATATCATCAACAAATCAATATAAAGGTGTTGGTCAATGGTCAATCCAGCAGCATTTATCAATTATCAGTTGATCAATACTCAGCATAGCGGGCTATTTAATTTATTTTTTATTTTTTTACTATGGGCAAAATTGGTTAAGAACAAATTCTTATTTACAATGAAGACCTAGTAATAAATAAATGTATCTTGTGCTGAAGGGGATAGGGGAGAAAGAATATCAACAATATAATGTTTAAAATATAAATAATAACAACAATACTACTGTAGTACTCTCTGTGATTCACTTTAGAGAAAAATGTCTGCTAAATTACCTAAATTGTAAAGTGAGTGCCAGCATTCCCCTCTCACAATCGATGACAGATGGAAAATAGCTCATAAATCGATTGTTGTTTTGTGTGAATGTGTGTGTGCGTGCGTGTCTGCATGTGCGTGGCCCTTTGTAAAGTTTTTTAAAGAAAATAACTAAATAAAAACCATAAGGAAGTAAGTTGTGCGGTTCACGATGTGGCAGGCGTTCGACCGGTCTAACAGGATAAGCAGCGAGGGAAAAAGTGTTGATCAGAGCTCCGCAGGCTGCTCCATGAGCAGGGGGTTTATACAGTACTGAGATTCAGCGTGGGTCCGCCGTAATAGCCCCATATATAGGCCAACTGCTCAACATTACAATAAAGAATAACGCAGCATAAGTTAGGTTGCACAGCGAGCCTTCCTGTCTGTGTGCATCCTCGTTTCCAGCTGAGCTTGCAGGCTTTTATTGGCCATATTCATCAATCAACGCCCTAATTTAGCTTACATTACACACACTCTCTACACACAGATGCACACCCACGCCCCCCCCCTCCACACACACACATCCACACACCCCACACACACACATACCGTACACGCACACAGCAGCTAACTTAAAGACGAGACGCAAGCTAATCTGTGTACAAGCTGCTGACTACAGGCTTCGGCTGCAGGCTGACCTGCTTCCACGCTCATTGGGCCAAGCATCTCTGCTTCTCTGCATCAGGGGAGGGGAAGGGGGGTGGAGGCTTGAGGGTGGTGTCCAGTCATCCGTTCGTCTCGGAACACTGAGCTGGCAGGAAAGGAAGTTGATGGAGAATGTGTCCTGGCCATCGCAGGGCAGGGAAACACTTAATCACCGGCGCAGGTGTGCTGCAGCGCTTCCCTCATTACGCAATGGATGGGCACGCATGCAGTGCCCACACCGGCCACTAGGTGCATTCGCAGACTGAAATGTATGTATGAACGTTATGTGTGTATGTGCATGCTCTTTCAGAAGTATTTGAACAGCAAGGCTAATGCTTTTGGTTTTGCTACGCACTAAAGACAGTTGACGATGTACCAGATATGACAGCTCTGAGGACGTGGCTGGTTGTCAACAGTACTCCTCATCCTCAATGCATGCAAGCAACGATGGAATGCTTCTGCTCTCATAAGTGGGCGTGTTGCTGTGGAGGCTGAGCGCCCAGACAGCTACATCGACCATGCATGGCCTGACACAAACAGTTTGCTGCAGAAAAACTGTTGTTGTTGCACCAGGTTCATCGTAGGTACTTGGGATCTAGTTATATACTCAACATACCCATTAACACCCCTGACAGAAATAATGGGCAGTATTATGGTGAGATCCATGTAACTCCCCATTGACTTGCATGGAACGCTGCTGGGTTGGTCTGGTCTGCGTGAAGGGGGAAAAGCCGCCTCCCTCCTCCCAAACATCTAATGTGGAAGCGCCGTCCATTTGAATCATTCTGTTCAATTATATTCTCTCTCTTTATACTTTTACTATATCCTCTTTCAGTTGTTGCTTGTTTTCGGAGGCTTCTCCCTACATTCTCCTCTTCGGGAGGTGAATATCCATGCTCATTTGGGTCCAGGTGGGGTGACTGTCTTGGCCAGGCCAAACCTTGCTATTTGTGTCGCTCTGTTGTGTTGGCAATGTGTGTTCTGTCATTCTCTTGCTGCAGGATCAGGTTTCTCCCAGTTAGTTTGGATGCATGTCTGCCTGCCTCTCCAGTTGGAAGACAGCTGGGTTACATCATCATCCATTGATGTTGGTAAGCCCACTCCAGCAGCAGCCATGACATGTCCTCCACCGTGCTTCAGAGATGGTCATGTAGGTTTTGGATCAGGAGCTCATCTTTCCATTACGGTTACTGTAATCTTGGTCTTGTCATTTCCCGTTTTGCTCAAATAAAAATATAAGTGGTCTGATTCAAAACAATACTAGCTGTTTAACGGATGTAGTGGAGAGACATTTTTGGACCATTTTATAAAAACAGGAATTTTGTCAATAGCAGCATTAATGTGTCTCATCAAAGTACAATCTTATTATTTAGTTTACAGCTAAAAAACACAATTTCTGGTGCGGTTACACTTTAAAGCTGTGAAAGCACAATAGAAGAATGCAAAGGTTGTATGCGTATGCATGGCTCGCAGGCTTGATGCCCTTATTACATAATTACATTTTAGTTATATATACAGTCTATAAATATTATGTGGTATTTACTGTTCATGTATTTGATATCAGTACTTTCCTCCCTTGGTTGGTCGGTCGGTCCTACTAATCGACTTTGGTTTCCTGCCAGATGTTTAATGGGGAAGAATGAATGAATGGCGGTGAATTAATTCACTACAGCACATTGTGTATTATGTGTGTGTGTCGGTTTTGATGGTTTTTGAAGCAGACATTTTTCTAATTCATGCCATTATCATTAAAAGCCAATAAGGGCCAGTGTGTATGGTGATATTCATAATCTGCTTATATTGTAATACCAAACTTATTGGGGAAACACGTGCACGCGCACACACGCACTGAATGCACACTGAATACACTCAATACACACTAACTACGCACTAAATATACAAAGGGTTCTGAATGCACACAGACTCCCTTCCTGCATGTACGCTTATCTCAGCATGTTGTCACGGCAATCGGTCAGAGGCGTTCCTCTTCCCTTTCATTACACCTGCCGTCATCCAGCAGACATTCTGCTGTTTCTCTGCGGCTCTACCAAGAAGGTCTCCAAAGTTTATAGCCTTCCCCCTTCCCTTTACCCTGCAAGCTCTTTCTTGCTCCCTTCATGTCTAGTTAAGATAAGGTAAGGTCAGATAGCACTTTGTTAACCCCATAAGGAAAGTGATGGTGTTTAGGAGATGTGTGCATTACAGCAATGCATATTATTCAGTATACACACATTTCTAAACTAATTTAATAGCGTGCTATCTATTTGTGTGGTTCGGGAATAGGAATATGCAGAAAACCTACTATTTGTGTTATTTGTATTTGTGTCACCAAATTATTTTTATTCGTATAAAAGTAAATGATCCTGGAAAATGGGGAAAATGTTGGGAGGTGACGTGCCAAGTGTGTACTAGGCTACAGCAGTATTGCACCAGATATAGACGATGTCTACAGCTGCTCTTAGATAGATCTAACAATAAACTATATAACATGTAAATACAACTTGTCCATTGTAATAGGTACATTTTTTTTAAACTTTAACGTTTCATTTAACCAAATAAGCAAGTGTTTGCAGAGTAAGCATATGCTATTGCATGGTATTTTTTTAGCAAAATGATTATACAGAACAATATAAATACTTAGACACTATTATAAAAATGTATATCCACACGGAAATGCAAAAATACGCTGTAAACCTATATAGCGATATAATCCTAAAGCCATTTTGGCCAATCAGAAGCCTGACTACTGGTTCTGAAATGTTGTCAGTGACCTCCATAGTGCACTCTGAACCTCTGTTCATCATTATAGTTGGATAGTAACTGTATGTAAACATGTAAAAAGTACCGTTAGCACGGTTAAAACCAAAACAGTTTTGCATACGTCCTCCATTGCGCAAACACTGTGCACGTTAACCAAGGTGTTTTGAATTAAAGCCAGATTGAGCATTATAACGCATTTAAATAGAGGTAAAATGCAACGTTGTCTGTTGGAACATCTATACTAAGTTATACCCTTTGATGTAAATAGTTAACGGCGCACATCAAACAAAATACCTGTGCGCACGCTGACATAACAAGCTAGAAACAGAGTTTGAAATTATCTTCAGCCTGGCAGGAGGTTTTGCTAAACCTTCGGTTTTAGTTATCGGATGCACCGTTTACATGTGAATGAAAGGCCAAATCGTGCAGACAAATGTTTGTTTATAAAGATAGCAGTGTACGTGTTGACATAGTCTTAGATGTCTCCCTGCTCCAACACACCTGAGTCAAATGAATGAAAAAATTATAACGAGCTATTCAGTTGAATCAGGTGTGATGTGTTGGGGACCACTGATCTAAGCAATATGCAATTTTTCCTATGTTTATATCGTTTATATTTGGAAAGTAAACTGGTTATCAGTTCTCTGTGGACCTTTAGCTTTTTGGCATGACAGGTGATCTTAAATGAGTGGTCAAAATTACATACAGGTAACAACCACTAGGCTAGACAACGGAGCTAACAATAGTCTGTCGTCTGAATTACGGGGAGCATCTTATCGTGATTTGCAAATGTCTTCGTAAAAAACACACTATATGTGTTTGTCCGAATACCGTATTCAGATTCGGCACCACCCCTCATTTGGAATTAGTACGACTAAACACAAATAACCCTTTTTTTCTGCTAATGTTTTCCATCTATATTCGAAATATCAAAATATTTGTGTGTGTGTGTGTGTGTGTGTGTGTGTGTGTGTAAGCCAAGAGAGATGTTTGGAAGAGATTGGATGGATGGTATTCTAATCATACTCTTCAGCAACCAATCAGAACTTTATGCAAAACCTGGCATTTTCAGCTGATAGAGTGGATGGGCTGGTGTGTGCGTGCTTGCGTGCGTGTGTGTGTGTGGTGTGTGCCAGTGTGCACAGCTGACAGCTGAGATGTCCTCTCCAGTGGGAGGTCTTTATAAAAGGTTATTTCAAGGGCAAGTTTATAAGTAAACCTAATGGGTACACATTAGTCGGTGGAAGGTAAGGATTGAATTAACGTCGCTGGTAATTTTTCAGATATGCAAAAAGTACATTGAGTGCAACCTACATTGTTTGACTGGGCCTAATATTGGGAATTAGTCTTTTCTATTAGTCAAAAGCACTGTCTGTGCTTGAAAACCCCCACCTCTATGCATTTGAATTTCTCATTTAGGCCTAGAACATGAATGCTGACATTTTATATATAAACTCACATGCTTATTAAAATTGCATAAATACTATCCCTGTAGTTTGTAGTATTCAGGCACCCCTTCAACATTTCTTTATACCAATTAAGATGTTTTCAGGTAATGTTGCTTAAATCACAGTAATAGACATATGGTATTTTGAGGTTAGTGGGCGCAAGGGGATAAAACCATCCATAAAAGACATGTACTGATAACTAAACTGCTAGTGGAATATGCACTTCCTTCACCAGATTAGCGTGGCGCTATACGCATGGTGCTGACCTTCTGACATAGAAACAAAAAGGATAAGGTTTGGTTGCTAGGCCATAGCCGTTTGTTGTCACCGAGTTCTCAAGCCACTGCCGGATATGACGTCACACCGACCAGACGAATGCCATTTTTGACTGATATGGACAGGGCCCATGCGACAGGGCATCTTCAAGCTTCAAGTTTGGGGTGAGCCCTATAGTGACATCTGCAAACTGAAGGCCCAGTTCCATATATGACAGGGACAGGCCGCGAAGCAGGCGCCCCTAGAAGACCGTTTCTTCATCCTGTCTTGAGGATGATATGGCCGACAGCTCTCTGCCCAGACAATCCCAACAGACTGCACGCAGCCAGCCTCCGATCTCATATAGCTGTCAGGCGGCCTGCCGTGACTGGCCTTCACCACTAGACCCGTTGGTTTCGCAGGAACATGTGGATTAACGTTATGTTCAGCACCGACTGCACTTGCATCGTAGGGTCAAAGTGTGGAGAAGACGTGGAGAAAAGTTTTGCTGCTTGCAGCTCAGCTATAGTTGCATCTTCTGGTGGAGGCAGTGTGATGATGTGGGGCAGCATCTCCCTCACTAGAAAACTTCTTGTCATCATTGGAGGCAATCTCAATACAGAGAGATAGCGAGATGAAATTCTGCAACCAGTGGCAATCCCATATCTCCACAGTTTGGGACCAAATATACTCCAAATGACAACCATATACAGGTAGATATTCAGTATATATATACTGTGTATATCCTGTATATGCTGTGTAGCCTGCATATCCATAAAGCATGTATATCTTGTGGCTTTCAAATGTATCTTCACACACACACACACGCATGCACATGCACGCTCATGCACATGCTCACACACACACATACACACACACACACATGCACAAAACGTTCACAAAGTGCGGCTGCTAACCTGGGGCATTTACACAGAGCCATCTGGGGAGCCGTCACTTCAAACTGTTTGGAATAGAGCAGGTGGCAGGCGATTGGATGGAACATCTGTCTATCAGCGCATCATCATCAGGCCAAAGTCTAACACCTAAACCACATCCGGAGCTGCCTGTACGATTCTGATTGGTCCGAACCATCAGTGGATTGGACCCAAGCTCATGTACTTGTCAGTCCAGACTGATTCTCAGGGGGAAGTTAAACTCGCAAGATCAGGAGGTTAGTATCACAAAGCTATCTCACAGGTCTACATACACTTACATAATCTCACCAGCGAGGGGATAAGCAGAGATCTCACATACCGATTCATGATGATCTTTCAATATCCATTGATTTAGGTTGTCAGTTGCCAAACCCAAGTTACAGTATGTTCATATGAAACTGGTTCCATTCCTCTTGGGGTTGGGGGGTCTAAATAGAAGTAGGCCTACCCAATGCCTCTGATGTAATGCCACTCATATGGAACATGTGTAATCTTGATGTGTTGTGTCTTTTTTTATTCCTTCTTATTACTGTAGGACACAATCTTTTGGCACATGGATTTGCATTGAGGTTTCTAAGTTCTCTTACAATAGATTAAACTAAATGCCTCCTCGCCGTTATGGTTGGGAACATTGCCTTTGGCTATATAAACAGACATAATTGAGGAGCACATTTCTCAGTCCATTGAGACTGATTTTGAGAAAAACGCGTCTTAGCTTTCTGGCCTTCTATGCAATTTCTATCATAGGCTGAACATTGAACACAAGTTGAAGTGAGCTTTGGCAGGGTTTTATTTGGAAATTATGGAAGACTTTTAAAAGGCACAAAATGACAGCCACAAGTGAGTTTTGGAAAATGTTCTCCTCAATTGTACCCAAGAGAAAGATAATGTTTGTTATATGATTTTCTGAGAAATTAATATACTTTTCTCTTCTACTATCCACAATATTAGGAAATGTGGCATGTGTCTATAGCTTGATCATATATTTATTTTGGGTAAAAGATAGCGCACCAAAAGCATGAGCTTTGGTATCTACCCAAATGTTATGTTTTGTAAATGGGCACATTTACATAGTGCTTTCCAGCCTCACATTCACCCATTGACAGTGATTGCTGCCATGCAAGGTGCAACTAACCACCAGAAACAGGTCAGGCAATTTGCTCAAGGATGCTTAGAGGTAGGTCAACACCAGGGCTCAAACCCACAACCTTCCAGCTGGGAGCCCAACACCCAGACCACTAGACCATTCTTTTTGGTTTTATTGCAAGCGTGCAGGAGGAGCAAAGTCTAAATGTATTGTACCAGTACACATGAATAGTTTGTATTGTGCTATACCAGCCATATATGTTTACCATATACCAACATATACCAGCAAGGTTTTTTTAATAAAACATGTTATTAATGTTAAGGAGATAAAAAAAACAGCTGTGTAAATAGAATAAACAGACTCAGAGGCTGTATACAGAAAACCAGGTAAGTTAACGCGGCTGGTAAGTACCAGAGGACCGTGTCCTTTAGAAACAACTGTGTACTGTAGGCATAGGCTGCTGATTAATTTTATATATAAATAAGTAAACAACTGTAAACCTATGAAATTGTGTAGAAATGTCAATGTCATACTCCAAGCATAGTTTACTGATGTTAAATTTACAAGAAGGACCTGGGGCTTATTCTAATCCCCCTTAAAGTTGAGAGAAAGTCTTGTGAAATTGACTGTACATCAAGGCAAATCAAAAGCCTTGTAAAGGGGAATGTATCACACCCCTCCACATCCTCTGCACTTTCTGATGTAGCATATTAATACTTTACGTCGGCGTTCGCAGGACCTGAATCCGTCGCTCGCCTTTTATTGACATTATATATGCCATATTGATTTTCCTGGACGCCACTGGCCAGCTTGGCCTTCTGTTGGGGATCTCGTTCTGCAGCCTCCACTTCCACGGCGGCAGGGACCAGAGATGCTCATCCCGCTGGGAACGCCCCAGGCATTGATCGTACACCTGCTCCGTCGGCTCCTTTGTGAAGTTCGTCACGTTGCCAAAATCACATTTTGATTTTTCTCTCAGGAGGGAAAAACGCGCTCTCTCTGTGATGGAATGAGGTCGATAAGGGCCGAGAGTGAAACCGACCCGCTGTGGAACCCTTCCCAGGTATACGCCTCTCATTTTGGAAATGGTGCTTCCTTTTCATTTGTAACTGCTGTGGCCGTTTGTGTCTCCAGAGTGACATTAATTAAAGTCAGTAGCATCCCCATAGATAGCACTTTCAAACTAGAAGTAATATCCCCTAACATCAGTCCATAAATCTGACCCCCAATAAAAACTGTCCCCAAAGATGTGTTATTGTGTTAGAAATACATACATGGTCAGGTCAAGGCACATCTCTTAAAGTCTTTCTGGAGTTATTGTAACTGTACATAAGTGTGCAGTATGTTAGATTTTAGAGCTATAAATGTGTCATTTCTTTTTTAAATATATTGCAAGTGTATGGTTTCAAATTCTGACCAATTCAAGTCAAGGACATTTTATTTATTTATGACATTGCAGTCTCAGAGGGCTTTACAGCCTATATTTCACATGGAAACAAACAACACCCCTTTACCCTGCTCCTCCCCAATCAGGGCCTGTTTAATATGATTGGTCCAGTGAATCTACTTTGATGCTCAATGGTGCATTGGAATGGCAGATCAATATGCTCCAGTGGGAGGTTGGAGAGGGGTGGGTTTTTTGCTTGTTGGTTTTTTAAATTGCAACTCTCAAATCCTACAAAGCAGCTTCAAGTGAAGCCAAACAAGCTATCTAACTGTAGGTGGTGGGAGTAATGTTAGCACTATGTCATTATGTAATTTTATGTCATATTATGTAAAACATCTCATGGAAGGCCCGGTCACCGTACCGGAGATGTTGCGGTGGGAAAACGACCTGTGGCAGGCCGTTTGGAACAGTGATCACAGAGAAGGATTGTCCCGTTGTCTGTGTATAAATCCCACCGAACAAGCATTATCTAATAGTCTGTAGTCGTTTGGTGAATACACATGCAGGGTCTGTATATCTGAGGCTATACAGCCCCCTCGTATGTGTACGAGGGAGTCTTGGTCATTCCTACACTGAGGTTAATGGGATATAACCATCCATAACAGACATGTACTGATAACTAACCTGCTACTGGAATATGCACTTCCTCCACAAGATTAGCATGGCGCTATACGTTCTGACATAGCAACAAAAAGGATAAGGTTTTAATTTCTCTTATATTTCTTTCATCTCATTCATTTAACCATTTTTATTAATGTATGTAATTTCAGTATCATGTTATATATATTTATTGTATTCCATCTGTTTTAATTTTAATTTAATTTATTTTTTAATCTGATTCCTTTAACCATTTTTATTAATGATGTTTCTCTGTACTTCTGTATTTGTTTATGAGAAGCACAACTGTACATGTATTCCTCTCTGTAAAGCACTTTGAACTTCATTATTGTATAAAAAGTGCTATATA
This sequence comes from Typhlichthys eigenmanni, assembly GCA_027564635.1. Lineage (NCBI taxonomy): Eukaryota > Metazoa > Chordata > Actinopteri > Percopsiformes > Amblyopsidae > Typhlichthys > Typhlichthys eigenmanni. Next base: position 10,077 of record JAODUK010085595.1, read on the forward strand.
TATAAAGACTTGTATTATTATTATTATTATTATTATTATTATTATTATTATTAATAATAATCCTTGTGCTGTGTCTTGAAGGTGAAAACAGCTTATGTAAAAATAAGTATTTTTGTACAGTGGTGGTTTTCTTACTACCTGCTGAATGGAAGGTACAGCATATGTCCAACACGTTGCTGTTCAGGTGAGGAGAAACCTTTGCCCTAGTTTTAACTAAGGCAGAAGTGTGTCCACGTGCCAATTAGCTGAGTAGTCTGGCCTTGTAATTGACAAGGCTTTGAGAACCAGACCTTTTCACAATGTGTGCTCACATTCCCATTTCCCATTGGCCAATTAGTGTACTGTTATTCAGTACGGAATCTGTTGAACCACTTCAAGTTATTGCTAGTAGCTACTGGGCCTCTGTAAGGGCCTCAGCTACAGTAAGGGCCTTATGGGCCTCAGTAAGGGTACAATACCGTTCCCTGGATTCTGTTCCTCAGAGCCTGGGTCGGTCACGTCTTCTTCTCCTCTTTCCAACAAGCCTGCAGCCAGCAGGTTGCCAGCCTACAGTAGGTTGCCAGGCTGCATTCAGCAGGTTGCCAGCCTACAGCCAGCAGGTTGCCAGCCTACAGCAGGTTGCCAGGCTACAGCATGTTGCCAGCCTACAGCCAGCAGGTTGCCAGGCTGCAGCCAGCAGGTTGCCAGCCTACAGCAGGTTGCCAGGCTACAGCAGGTTGCCAGCCTACAGCCAGAAGGTTGCCAGGCTGCAGGCAGCAGGTTGCCAGCCTACAGCAGGTTGCCAGGCTACAGCAGGTTGCCAGCCTACAGCAGGTTGCCAGGCCACAGCCAGCGGCGTTACAGCTCGGCTCTCTTGTGAGAGATGTGGATGTGTTTCCCTCATGGCTCTGTCCGCCTCCGGCTTCTCTTCTCTAACCCCCCCCACCCCCCCTCACCACCCTCACCCACTCACACACACACACACACACACACACACACACACACACACACCGTCTTTTCACGTGAGAAGAGGTCCTATATCGGCCTTGGAGCGGGTGTGACACCTGCACAAAGGGTAACCAGGTGACTTTTACACTGAAATGTTACGCATGTATGATTCCTGCGAAGAGCGTTCTCTCCAGTCAGGCGATGACTTCTTGTCACACCTCTGGATAGATGGCACTCTGTGGTCCCTGGGCGTAGGACGAGCCAGGTCAAGTGTGTAATCAGATAAAGTGAGTCAAAACACCCTTGCAGTCTGTCCTCGTACCAGCCTGGCATACAGACAGCAGGCAAAGTGGCACAACTTAACCTTGAAGACCCACTCAACTGGAGAGCAAGGCACATCGGGTTTACCATTTTGTCGGAGGCTGCCAGCTGCTTTAGATGTCAAGCGTCCAAAACAGTCAATGTTCAGAGACAGAGTTTAGCCGAGACGTGGTGTAGAGCGGAGCGTTTGGTCATTCAGGTCGCTCACATCTGTCTACACGCGCGCCCCAGGATGACAGCTGTCTCCGCGGCAACCACTGACAGCCATTACCAGCAGAGGTAACGGGAGCAGCTCAGGCCGAGACACTCGAAGCGCTTTATTGGGACTACGCAGAGCTCAGAGGAGGGGAGAACAGGAAGGGGGGTTTGTGGGTTCAAGCACCAGTCTTTGCCTACCCGTAAGCATTCTTGAGCAAGACACCTGACCCCTACTTGCTCTTTGTAGTCATGTCACGATTCAAAGTGAATTATATCATATTTATTATCCCTTGGCACAAAAACGCTGTGGACGCTCAGCGTTTTTTAGCGCTGAGCTCAGTGCGCTTCTTCTGAAAACAGTTTAACTTTTGGAACAGCGCTGGAGTCGTCATAGTCGTCATCTCTCTTGTCAGCCAATTAACAACGAGGTGGGGGAAGGACACCAAGCAAAAACAACCCTAAAAATGATTCCTTACGCTCACAAGACCTGTATCTTCTGTCCGTACAGAGATGGACAGAAAAGCATTTAGGGTTGCTGGTCCTGCAGCATGATCTTCACTCTGACTGAAAAAGGCAGGACCTTGTAGCATTGGATGTTTCTAAAGATACCATGAAGGGAATGGAAGAGGGACGATCTACTTGTCAGTGCTTTTAGAAAGTGTGAATCTTATATGGTTTCTGCTTTTATTTCATTATTTATTAAGGCTGGATGCTATGGAATTATCTACTTGTGTTATGGTTTTACATTATTAGTCCATAGTAGTGCTTCAACCTGGTGTCTGACAGCACCGTCGTCCAACGGTTCTGCCTCTCCTCTTGTGGAGAGCAATGGACCATTACCTCTGGTGAGAGGAGTGAGTGTGTGTGTTAGTTTATATAGTTTTTGAAGCAGGCATACACACACACATACACACACACACACACACACACACATACATACTGAACATAAACAAATGTGTGTTTGGTAGATTATGTCTTCATTGTAACAATGCTTCTTGGCAACACATCTCACACCATTGGAAAGCCTGGTGCCACACATGTAAGAAACATGCATATGGGACGAGCAGCAGAGCTGAGTATGTGGAGCGTCTCCTGCTTGGTGTGGCCAGCAGTGGCATGATGTGTATCAGCTGTACCACTCCTACCTTCTCTGTGGTAGGCTGATGTGTTTACCTCTCTGAAGAAGCACAGGCACACACTCTGCTGTTACTTAGCAACAGCCACGGGACAAATATGATGAGCCGGCTTCGAAGACCGAAGTAGCTGAACTTGCTCTGTGTGCGTGTGTGTGCGTGTGTGTGTGTACTAGGATGACAACTGCACATCTCACACACACACACAAGGGAACCTTTGGGCAGCAGAAAGCTCCAAGGAGCAGTCTGCCTACAGGAGCTCTCATTAAAACACAGTTGGACCTATCACGTTACACTGTGTCTCATCTTCACAGCACCGTGCACGCACACACACACGCATACACAGACACACAGGTCAAGTTAAGGAGCACACACGCACATGCACACACTGGAGTGAACACGTGCATGAGAAGTAATGCATTGAGCTGCTGCAGCACGGTTTATCCGTCCTGATCCTTCAAGGTGAAGCACTTATCGATCGGACGGTTACTTCCTGTTGTCGACCTCAGAAGACGACTCTACATCCTTCTTCATCTCTTTTACATCTTTATGGTCACTGCCTGAGTTAGAGTCTAACCGGCAATGTTTTCATGTTTTTCTGTTCATTTTTCTCAACAGAAGTTGCATTATGCCATTGGATTATAGACTGATGGCTACTCAACTGATAGAATACAGAACAGCTATCATAAGAGACGCATGTAAACGTTATGTATATAGAGGAGCTCTTAACATTACAGTACATTACAAAAGGGAAATATTAAAACAATTCATACAGCCAAATCGCCAGTGTTTGTTTTGACAAGTAAAAACTAATGGCCCGTTTGAATATGTGTGCTGGCTCAACTCGGCACGGCATGGTCAGCCCAGCATGATTGAACGTTGCATTTCCATGACAACAGCACTACCGATTTGAAGGTATGTCTGATGAAGCTCTTGCCGTGAGTCAATCACGTTTAAAAGTAGTGCCCTATTTTTCACACATTTGGCTGTTTACTGCTGTTGGTATCCATGTGTCATCATGGATTTTCAGTCTGTTGTTAGGATTTTACCTGGTCTTTGTAAAAACATCCACGGACAATGGCTATGCCAGTTTAAACAGGCTATATCAAAAACGCACAGGCTCAGTTTCTCAGATATGGATTTAACCTCTCCTAAACAAATACCTTTTATCAATGGAGATCTTTAAATGTTTCTTTTACAGTCGTAGAGTTTAGGAAACTAGGCCACTCGTGCTGGCAGCATGTTATTTCTGTATACAATGCAAAAGAAAATGGCTAGAAAATAGCAAACACACAAATAGTGTCTAGATTCAATCTCCATGTGAATGGTTCCTAGTTGTTCATGCGGTGTCACAAGTTTCACAACAAGCCTGGATATCATCAGCTATCTAAAATAAACTATTTGGAGACCTAAACTGTAGACATGTAGGCAGACTTTAGACATAAACACATGGCACACCCTGTTAAAAAAACGTCCAGTTTCCATAGCAACTAAATTAATATACGTCTTGCAGTATAATTGACATTATTCATAGGTGCATTGAAGTCACAAACAATGCTTAATACTGCAATGCCATGTATTTATTTTCTAACAAAAAATATGTTTATGTGCTTTACTAATAAGGGACACTGATTTGCATAATGTGAAGGCTGTTACTCCAAAACAGGCGCGTCAGATTGTGTTTTAAATAGTCAGAGCCATTCATATGTGGGCTAGATTGCAGGCAACACGGCGATTGGATTAATCAGTGTGAGATGGCTGCCAGAGGCCAGAGGAAGTTTATGACAGATTTAATCTCTGCTCTGCTGGCTCTGAGCTCCCAGTGTTGCAGGGCAGACACTAAGCCACGCCAGGGCCCTGAGCTCTTGAAACCAATGACCCACACTCCCCCACCACAGAGGACAAGAGGGTCAGCTCATCTATAATGAAAACCCACCGAAGGTTGGAGGACTTGTTCTGAAGGGAAATCTACAGTAGCTGTGTCGGCATGCTTGCTATCTTCGTTTGTTGATATTTTGTGAATTACCATTGTCATTGAGGGTGTGTCCTGCTAGCATTTTTCACACAGCTGGTGCCTAGCATAAATCACCACCTGTACTTAGCTGTAGGACATCATGTCTGTTGTCTGAATGTAGTGACGGCTCCTGCTCCAAAAATTTGGGAGGGCAATTGTTTTGGTGACCCATTCAATAGCCTAGGTAAATTAAA
>JAODUK010085596.1:0-14862 GCA_027564635.1 Typhlichthys eigenmanni
CTCCTCCTCCCTCTCCCCCACAGCCTCCCTCCCCACCTCCACCTCCTCCTCCCCCCCCACAGCCTCCCTCCCCACCTCCACCTCCCCCTCATCTGGAGCCCTCTCCTGGGCCTGCTCATCGCTGAGGTCCTCGCCCATCTGGCAGATGTCCCTGATGACCTGCCTGGCCTCCTGCACATAGCGCTCCTGCATCCCCCCCTCCTCCTCCTCCCTCTCCCCCTCCCGGGCGTCATACCCGCACCCTCCCGTCCGGAACTCGCCCCCGTCGCTCTCTACCTCCCTGTCGCTAATGGCAACCCTCTCGCCGTCCAGCCTCTGTTCCGAGGAACTCCTCTTGGCGGCCCCTGCGGGGCGGCGGGCACAAGTGAAGGAGTTGGTCCTCCGCAGGGTGGCCGTCAGGTCTTTGAGCGATGGCCGGTGGCTGGCGCCGCCGGCGGGTGCGTTGCCACGGGCACCCAGCCTCCGCACCCTCAGCTCCGACAGGTCGGCCTTCAGAAAGCTGAGGAGCGTCTTCGTTTCCGAGGCGATGTCCGGGTTCGACATGGAAATGCGGTTTCCACTGTCGCTTCCCTGCATGACCAACGCCTTCCTGACCACTGCGCTGGCGGGGGAGGGGGAGGGAGGGGGAGGGGCCACGGGCACAATCTGCGGTCGAACCCTCACGGGCCCTCGGCAGAAGTTGTCCCCGTGGCCGAAGCTCGGGGAGCGGTACATGGTGGCGTTGCCGTGGTAGGTCTTGCTCTGCACGGAGGCGGAGGCGATGGAGGCCCCAGTGGCCCGGCGAGCTCCGCCCACTACTCCCCCCCCTCCCTCTTCCTGCTTCAGCGTCTCTGCGCTGGAGTAGCGGCTGCCATGCCACGAGCCCGCGGGGCCGCCCAGGAAGGAGGGGATGTTGACCCGGGACACCCGGGAGACGGCGGGCCGCGGGGAGGGCGCGGCGGCGTTGCCTGTGACAACCAGCCGCTCCCACTGCTGCACCCGGGCTGCCGCCGCGTTCTGCCTCGGGGGCCGCCGCCCCCGCCGCTCTGCCGCGGCCACGCCCTCGTCGTTGCCGTCGTCGTCGCTGTACTCCGATTCGCTGTGGCGCCCGGCTCCGCCCGCTTTCTTCTTCTTCCTCAGCGAGCGGCGGCGTGACGCGTCGCGGCCGCCGTGGCAACTGTCCTCCTCCTCGTCCTCCTCCTCGCTGCCCGACGACCTGCCGACGCCCCGCCAACCGTTCCTGCCGCGGGAGAAGTAACCGTCCCCTCCTCCTCCTGCGGGAGGCGAAGGAGCGCCGGCCCAGCCCGCTCGTCTACCCGCTCCTCTCCTGGCGCGCCCCGCCTCCCACCACTCCCCCTCCTCCTCGTCCCCGGAGCTGACCCTCCGGTGGGGGCGGGGAGGAGCACTGAGCTTCCCCTCATCCGGGCCCGCAGCTGCAGAGGTGGGGGGGGCAGGGGGGGAGGAGGTGCGGGTGGCGAGACCTGGCGCTCGGCAGGAGCTATGTGAGGAATGTAAACTATCCGCAGGCCCATCGACCTCCTGCCTCTCTGCTGCTCTCTCCCGGGGCTGGGCCGAGGAGGAGAGGGGGGGGGCGGCCACGGTGCTGCTCCGGGAAGCGGGGGCGGGGGGGTAAAGGTCGAATGTCAGCCCGTCTGTGACACGGGCGGCCTTCCCCCAACCACCGCCGCCAACGCGCGGGACTTGGCCCGCTCTCCCACAGCTGTCAGAGCTTCTGTTCACCAGCTGAGCTCCACTCGCCACTGTGCTGTGATCGCAGAGTGTCTCTGCCTCGCTCGAGTGTCGCTGAGGGCCGAGTTTTGGACGGAAGTCCATGCCAAGTCTGTATCCGCCTTCTGCACTGCCCCTTTCCTCCTCCGTAGCGCCACGGCTTAATCTGCCCAGACTTCTGTGATGGCGCTTCTCTGGCAAGTGCTGGCAACCGGCTTCATTGCCCGAGCTGCTCGTCGAATGCTGCTTGTCGCTCCTGTCCGAGAGAGAGGCGCTGTCCTTCGGGTGCAGGTGGCCACCGTGGTGGTAGGCTACAGAAGTTTCGTTTGTGTCGCGCTGCGCGTTGATTTGCCTCTCCCCGAATATCTCTCGGATCTTGGTGACGCTGGGCCAAATGTCAGAGTGGTGTGTAGAGTAATAACAACTCGTGTGAGACTGACAGGCGGGAGGATTCACAGAGGGAAAGTCCTCTTCCTCGTCCGTCTTTTTACGAGCAAGGGGACACAGGTAGACAGATGAATGATCTCTCTTACCTGAGTCACTGCTACTGCCGCCGGCTAACGCGTGGGCACATGCCCGTCTTTCACTTTTCTTATCCGTGTCCGACCCCGAGACAGAGTCGGTCCCGGATTGAAACTCTTGCCCCGGGATGTCGTTTTCGGTCTGACTCGAGACTCCGTGGTTGTCGTCGCCGCTGCTGTCCCCGTGAAGCGATTTCTTGGAGGGTGACCGGTCTCCTTTCGTACTTTTGATGTCCCGGGGCAACGCTTTTCTGCTGCCCGCCACCGATGCGCTGTCGCCCGCGGCAGCTCGGTGAGTCTGGGCGGAGCGGCTGAACTTCTCGGTGAGTTGGCGGATGGAGGGAGAAAGAGAGGAGAGAGCAGTCGAAGAAGAGGCTCTCTTTAGATCTGCGGTCTGGAGGCAGGCGGCGGCGGCAGATATTTTGGAAACTTTCCTAGACACGCTAACATTACGCGTTGCCGTGGGCTGTACTTTCTCGGCCTTGCACGACTCTGTCGCGGCGGGCGTAGGGGGAAGGGCGAAGCCACAAACCTCCAAATCCTTTGATTTAGATTCTCGGTCTTCTCGGTCTCTGTTGGCGCTCCAAGCCTCCAGTCTTTTGAAAGACACGCTGCGGTACACACCCGCGATCTTCTCCCCCTTCCCACTTTCAGCCATTGTTCATGTTTTCTTTTGCTGCTAGCCTAATTCATTGATAACGCGGAGTCAGACACATTTCAATGCGGTCCGTTCCACAAAACCCGCCCGCAATGCTCCCGTTTACATCTAACGGTTTACGAAGTCTTACGTCTCAGAAGAAACTAAAGAGAACCGAGTGTTTACACACCTTAACCAGCAGATTAAATAGTAACTAGACGTGCGCTGTCATGCGGTCAAAAACGTACATGTTGTCGATTCCTCGCCGCATCCACGCACGACGGAAAATGTCTCACCGTTTGCCCAAACTTTCTCAGTTCCAACTGTTCCCAACCTGTTTACAACTTCAGCGTTTGTCACTCGTTTAACCTCCTAGACGTTTTCCAACCACCAGGTATGCAAGCCCGGGACCCGAGCATCGTTCACTTTAATTCCCAAGAATTTACGTGGGTTCCTTATTTTGACAACGTTTAGTTTTTCCGTGAGTTATGTTTTTGCATGAGAATGCGTGAGATAGGGCAGGGGTGGGCGGGGCTAGGGGGTACAGGGGCTGTCATAGCCACCCTCGGGAATTGAGAGGAAAAGCTTTTCTTTCTGATGGGACGATATTGTGGACAAACTAGATGTAATTATAGCCCTCGGACCGTATAACCATGAGAGAGAGACAACAGGAATGTCACAGCTTCACTTGGCTACTTCAGCATGGAGGAAAGTGAACACGCACACGATGCTATAGTCAGATGCTCGTTATAAAATGTAACTTTTTCAATAGTTTCTGTGGTGTTTTTCTTTATCAAGCTGCTTGGGGGAAAGGACCCGATATAACGTATACTTTTTAAATGTTATGAGATGTCCGGACGATGACTACAGTGCCCCTAGCGGCGGCACTTTTATTTATTTATTATTAGGCCATTATTATTCTCCTATTTCATGCAACCAGGTACTCTGTGAGTTAGACGGTTTTATGCATTAGTTACACATAACTCAAGTCAAAAGATGATATGAAAGGATTATTGTCAATATTTGTCTTTATTTCAATTTCCTCTTCATCATTTTCATAGAACAAAGCTCTTTTACAGATGAGAACTGAAGGTGTGTAAAAACAGGTTGTATACTTCATGAAAGTAGTGAGAATATTCACAGTAGGCCTACATAAACCTCAACATTAAATTGATTTTTGAACGTTACAAAAATATAATTTAATAATTAATCTACATCATAATACTGGCAAAAATATGGGTCTAAGTCACTTAAGACTGTCAAACACACAAAAACAATCAAAGCAACAAGCAAACCTCTACAAAACTAAATATCACTAGTATAAATCTGGTTCCCAATGTTTCACATGTTCTGACTTCACAAACGTGCCCATGCACATTTTATATTTATCTGGGCACAAACATTAAGCTGCTCTCATTTCTTTATTTCTTTTTTATTTCTAGCAGGTAAGTTAAGGTAAAGTGAAGACCTAATATTAACACTAATGGCTTCTTACATTTATTTTGTGAGATTGAATTGTAACGCTATTTCTGTTTACCAATTTATCATACAGTCATAACATGTAAAATCCTTGTAAACATCAATAAACACTATAAACAGAGTGACAATATGATCAGTGAGCACATACTGTTACCAGAAAGAAAAGAAACACGTGCAAGAACAGATTTCAGTTCCTGCCACTTAAACATTCCCTGGTTCACAAGGGCAAGAGCACAGGATGTAGCAAATCACATTGACCCTTAAATCGCCCCGTCCAATCAGACTAGATTTCATCTTAGAGTGGATGGTTGAGGAACACTAGCATTTGCTGGATTAATAAAGAGCAGGCTAACCTCACATTGCACAATATTGAAAAATGCAGTGCAATTTTTCACAAATATGACACAGCCATTATCAGACCATAACATCAAAATATCTTTTTTTTTTTTTTTTAATGGTGTTTTGTAAATATTAACACCAGCTGTGGAGCTGGTGTTAATATTCAAAGTTCTCGTTTGAATATTTGCTATTACCACAAGATCTGCACCCGTGGCGGCTCCACAGCTCAGACACAGTGATGAACACTGTGTCTCATCACAGTTCAGTCCAATTAATTTGGTGTACAGCTCAAAAAATAAATGTTGATGTGCAGTTACTCTTTAAATAATCCTACTCGTATCAGTGATACAGTTTTAAGAGAACATAAATACACGTTTACATATCAACACAAATACATTGCACAGACATGGTAAGGTCGTCCAAAATAAGCTTTTGCAAAGCTCAAAGGGTATTTAGTGCTTTGGGTTTTCAGCGGTGGCGAGTCGCTGCCATCTACTGGACAAAACGTGTAACAACACATCCAACCGTATACCCCAGAATGGATTTAGCAATCCAGGCTTGCATCAAACGGTATGTTGAACAATTCCTACATTAACGAGGTCATATTAGGAGAAACCTTCATATAAATATACAATACCCTAGTGATGTTATAGTTAATAAAACAGTCACCAATGCATCATGCATGCTATTAGGTAGGTACTCTTTGTGTTACAGGACACTGACTATTCCCTTCTCTAACAAGAAGCAAGGTTGTTGGTGGTTCTGTGTGATTTTAGCATTTTACATACTACAAACTAAATTCCCTAATATTCCATTATTTGAAAATAAAAATCTTTGATATCTCATGTTGGAATAGATGTTTCAAAATTCCATGATGGCGGTCTGAAACTCCTCAATGCAAAAGCGTTGACTTTTACATTATGACTGGGTGAGATGAAGTTAATTAGTCCAATCTAATCGCACGTAAGGAAGTTTGATAGAAATGTTCTTGCACTGCGTCTGACAACCACTTCTGCATCAAGTGCTTCCAGATTGATACTCACGGCTAAATTAAATTGTAGTCTACAGATCAGGATGGTCTCACAAGGTCTCTTATTTTTTAAATACATTTTTATGTATCTTTTATGTATCTGTGCCCATCCAGGGTCTGCGCTACAAACTGACTCATGAGCTGTATATAAAAAGTTAAAAAGAAAAAACAAAACTTAAAAAACTTAAACTTTAAAATCTTGCGCTCCTGGGGGCCCTCTGGTGGCCACTGGATGGAGAAGGGGGAGGAGACCTAAGCAGGCGCTCATGCGCTGGTGCTGGCCTTGCCCCTGAAGGCCCTGCGCAGGATGCGGAGCGTGCGTCGCCGTCGCCGTGGCAGCGTGAAGTAGAAGAGCAGGGGGTCCAGCACTGCGTTGGCGCTGGCGAAGGGCCGCGTGCACTTGTACACCACGGACAGAAGGTTTAGCGTGGCGCAGGGCATGGCGGGCAGCGCGCGCACCGTCAGGTACAGCGTCTTGGTGAGGTGGAACGGCAGAAAGCTGAGCCAGAAGACCACCGCCACCACCACGATGGTGCGTACCGCCGTCGCGCGCTGCTCCGCCACCGCCGCGGAGATGGCAGGCCGGCACAAGGTGCGCGCCATGCGGCAGTAACACAGCGTGACAGCGGCGAAGGGCAGCAGGAAGCCCAGCGAGGTGAGCGCCATGCCGTACGGGTAGTAGTCGCCCGAGCGCTCTGGCGCGCTCAGCTCGTAGCAGACGGTGCGGTTCCGTTTGGTTCCCGTGGCGGCGAAGTGGAGGGTGGGCGCGCACAAGGCACCCACCAGCAGCCACACACCCCCGCACACCAGCCACGCCCGGCGACACTCGCCGCTACGCTGCCAGTTGGCCAGCGGGTGGCAGATGCCCACGTAGCGCTGCAGGCTGATGCACGTGAGGAAGATGATGCTGCCATGCAGGTTGCTGGAGGAAGAGGAGGAAATAGTGCCTTTAAACACTGTGTTCAATGGGCTTTGCACACACACACACACACACCTCACTAGGCATGGGATGTCATGACACGATTATCCTGGCCAAAACAATTGCGATAGACGATATTATCACGATTATTTATTTTATTATTATTAAATTACAATGCGTATCGGGCGTGTAACCTGCGTTCCTTCTTCGGACATTACCGCTACGCTACACATGAGGCGTTACTGCACATGGACGTAGGGGCAGAATCAGCATCGGACAGTTTCTAAACAAAGAACAACAATGAGAAGTTAGTAGAGCTAGTCCGTAATTACCAACACCTATATGATGTCTCCATGCCGTGTTTTTTGTGGATATTCCGAGGTATAGTCGAGGACAATTTTCCGGTTTAAGCCAGGGATGATTCGGCCCTGATCTGCCCCCTACTGGATATGTTTTAAATCCTCCGAGCACACCAAGGTACGCAGCCAAGTATGTGAACAATGCCTTCTGTGATGCAGCCGCTTGTCTACGTGTACGCGTTGTGCTAAAGCAAGTATATCAGGGCCTTAAAACATACTGGAATCACTTATCTTAAAATGTGTTAAGAAACAATAATTATTATCGTGACACATATGTACTGTACCTTTTTTGTGTGATTTGTTTTGTAACCAGTATTTCAACAAATCCGATTAATCTTTTTCACAGTGGGCAGGCCGAGCCTTCAGCTCCCATTGACTGTAAAGATACAGGCTAATAAATCAATACAATTGATATACTGCACAAGTGACATTATTTAGTATTTCTGAAAGTATTAATACTTATGTGAGGATAATCATGATTATCACGATAATGGACATTCACAATGATACGATCATGAGTATTTCTATCGCGCTAAACTATAATATCGTCCTATCCCTACCTCTGACACGCGCACACACACACACGGGTATGCCCACACGCGCACACATGCCCACAGACACGCACACACAAACCAACTTCCCCCCCAACACACAAACACACCTGTAGAACTGGAAGCGCACCAGCTTGCAGGCCAGCTCCCCAAAGGGCCAGTAGTCGTTGCTAGCGTAGTTGTATATGAGCAGTGGTAGGGACAAGACGTACAGCAGGTCGGCGGCCGCCAGGTTCAGCGTGTACACACTGCCTCCGCTCATGGCCCGGGGGGGGCGTGGCACGGCCTGGGAGGAGCGGCGGGGCCCCATCCGAAAGGGGGAGCGGGGCCTCCACAGCCGCAGCATCACGGCGGCGTTGAGCGGCAGCCCCAGCAGGAAGACGACGCCATATACCACCGGCAGCAGCACGCGCTTGAAGCCCTCCTCGTAGGTGCAGTGCAGACCCACCGGGGAGGGGGAGGAGAGGGGAGAGGAGGAGAGGTCGTAGGAGGACATGGACACGGCCTCTTCTGTCACATTCTGGAGGGGGGGGGGGGGGAAGAGTTCTTAGTGAGAGTCCGCATGGTCCGTGTGTGAAGTCAAGACACTTTGTGGATCCTTAAATAGAGAAACGTTAAGAGGTGCACGTGTGTATCTGTGTGTATGTGTTGTGGGGGGGTGCTCTGTCACGTATTTGTTGTTCTGAAGATATTAAACTTTTGCTGAAAAAAAATTTAATACATAACACGTGGGTCCAATAGTACAAACATCTTTATTTGCACTGTTATGACCTGGCTCATGGGCTGTAAACTAACAAACAGAATAACATAGAATGAGGTGTGAATGTCTGTAGGTGTATGTACTGAACATATGTGGTGTGTGTTGCATGCTAACCAAACTAAGACACAAACCAACCAGCATGTGTGGTGCCAGGAGGGTCACACAGACAGTGTGCTGCAACACTCCTATATAAGTGACATGCCCAGGTGTACTTATTAGCCTAATCAGGGCCTACCCAGCCAATAAGGATTACAGGCCTGCTGAGACAAGGCAGGGCTGTCACATCACATAATAAACTGGATTGGGACAGTGAACGCAGATGCTTGTATTAATATATGGTATATATGCAGTATTATAGACTAATAGTAATTATAGTAGTAATCTCCTGGCCAGTACCCTCTATTCTCCACCAGAGGACAGAAGAGAGCTCTGTATTCTCTCTCCTCACATACAGTACAACTCCAACCACACATTTGAAACAGCAAATCGACCATTTATCATTACTAACACGTAGTCTATAACTAATGATGTGGCTATGAGGTAATATGCTTTATGCAAAGCCTACAGATTGTGTCAACATAATCAAGAATGACAGCGTTCAAGCAAAGGTCTACATATTGAGCATCATATACTGGCAGTTAAAGTCAATGGTGGTTTTCTAGAGCTTGATAAGCATGGTCGAGGGAAGAGTTTGTAGCCTACGTCGGAGGGCCAGGTTCATCGTTGCCGATTGCGCCTGTCAAAACACATTTGGCAAGTGCCCTTTAAACACCCCACACTGAGGAAACGTAACGGCGATCTTGTCTACTCCGCCTAAACCCTTGGTGGTGAGGTATGTCGGCCTGGCACCGTGTCACAGCATGTGGGTCTGCACTAGAGCCTGTCTAGGAGCCTGTACGGCTGGCAGCTCACGGTGTGAGACAGACAGACAGACAGACTGTATGTCTGTCTGTCTGTCTGTATGGCATACAGACAGACAGACAGACAGACATTGCCTCCGTCCGCGTATCGCACATATATCGACAGCTCGTGGGTGATGGAGTGGTTGGTCTTGTCACAACTCACTCCTTGGGCAATCGCACGCTGTGACTCACAACGTTTCACAACTGACACCCCCTCCAACCTCCTGCACTCTGTGTGTGTGTGTGTGTGTGTGTGTGTGTGTGTGTGTGTGTGTGAGTGTGTGTGTGTGTGTGAGGTTTGTGGGCTCTTGCGACATGATCGTGGCGCCATGATGCATCATTTTCAAGTGAAAGGGTCAGAAACGTGCCAAGTCTGAATGTAAATATGTTCAGCACTTGGCTGTTGGCTCGATTACACTCAAATTGAAATCAATCGCAGTCATTTATCTCGATGATAACTAACAACCAAAAATGGTGGTAATAACATTTGACTATAGTGTGTGTCTACTAGTCTGTAAATACTACATGACAGTCTCTGTGTGTGTGTGTGACCACTATATTACTGTTCTAGTCCTAGGCCAACACCTGAGCGCAAACAGCAATCACCAGGATAGAAGTGCCCATCAAACCAATTCTGCTTGCTTTGTGTGTGCGTGTGTGCGTGTGGGGGTGTGTGTGCGTGTGGGGGTATGTGTGTGTGTGTGTGTGTGTGCGTGTGTGTGTGCCAGTGATTCCATACAAAAGATCACAAACACTTTCACTCTTTCTCTTGTCCACTATTCAGCTCTGCATGTTGGCCCTTAACCATAGTATCGTTAGCATAACAAGCGAGTTCTAGCTCTGCAAGCTACTTCTAGTTCTGCATGTTGGCCCTTAACCATAGTATCGTTAGCATAACAAGCTACTTCTAGCTCTGCAAGCTACTTCTAGCTCTGCATGTTGGCCCTTAACCATAGTATCGTTAGCATAACAAGCGACTTCTAGCTCTGCAAGCTACTTCTAGCTCTGCATGTTGGCCCTTAACTATAGTATCGTTAGCATAACAAGCTACTTCTAAGACTAATCTGAACTCGTATAACTAAAATATGTCATGTGCATGAAAATATGTTCATGCACACAATTTAGCATTTTCAAATACAGAGCAGTTCATTCCCTGTGTTATGAGCTGCCCTCTTGGCCAGGTCTCCCTTATAAAATAGTATTCTGTCTCATTTGATCATCTGAGCTAATTCCCCTATGCACACATATCGTATAAACAATATGTTGATCTTTGCAACTCGAGTAGCATTCTTTAAGTTACTACTGGAGGCTATTGCAGCTATTGTAATATGCCCTGGAGGATTACACACTAATATTGCTCAAGATTAAAACGCCAGATAAATTACAAATACATCTAATGTTTTTGTTACACAGTCTCAGGCTGAGTGTCTGAACATGTCTTCTTAGCATGTCAAATAAGAAGCACCACTGGAGAATGCGGGCATCGATCCCGCTACCTCTCGCATGCTAAGCGAGCGCTCTACCATTTGAGCTAATTCCCCATACACATCATAGCCCTTATGCATTCCCTCAAATATTCACACAGAATGAGGGAAACACTAGGCAAGTTCAATATAGTTCAATACTAGTTCAATACTAGTTCAATACTAGCTAAATAAAGGAATATACGGTTATCATTATTAGGGTCCTGGCTTTAGTGCTGTCATGGAATATGGTCCACAGTATTTATAAAACACTGGTTACAGACATTAAAGAGCAGAACTCTGACATGGCTGGGCTGAACCTTGTTAAACCCTGATGCCTCCAGTCAAACGGAACCTCCGGTAACCTGACATGCCAGAGGAATCAACATGGCTGTGGTTGATTGGATGAACCTGGTCATTTTCGCTGTCGGCACCATGGTCGGCACACCTAAACCACGCCCGTATAGCTATGAACAAGACACTGATTGGACAACCACGCCCATATAGCTATAAACAAGACACTGATTGTGAAGTTCAGTTGCTACTCGGACACATTCCAAATGATTCCGAGGCTTTCCAGACTGATTCTCACAGCGAAATGAAGCTGAAGCGAGACTAAGCCTCCGGTGCTGTAAGTGGAAAACGTGAAAACGCCACAATCTGCAGTTCCATTTACTTACACAGTCTACGGTAGGCTACTGGCCAGATGGAAACAGCAGACTGATTGTATTACGGGTGACTATTAAAAGACCAATTAGCCCTCTGAGTTTAATGGGAGTCTGCAATCAACGTCACCCTTGCCTCCTAGCCAATTATGGTCAACCTTTTCTTGTAGAAATGTATTTCTGCCCAGTTGGATACATTTTCGAACAACTCCTTATAGTGTCTATATGTGATCAACATATTCTGCTGCTTTGTGCGTAAAGTTTTTTGGATTTTGTGCACACAAAAAGATTCCCTATATAGAATGAACTCACGTTGCTATACGATCACATGAAATAAGTAAGCATATGCTATGGGAGGTGTTCCAGGCACGTCCAGCTGGGAAGAGGCCTCGGGGAAGACCCAGGACCAGGTGGAGAGATTATATCTCCAAACTGGCCTGGGAACGTCTCGGGATCCCCCAGTCAGAGCTTGCTGATGTTGCTCGGGAAAGGGAAGTTTGAAGCTGCTGCCCCCGCGACCCGACTCCGGATAAGCGGGAGAAGATGGATGGATGGATGGATGGATGCTATGTCAACAGGAAGAATTATCATTAATGTGCAATTTATTTGCAATGCGCATATGGCAATTCTACACGCCATTACAAGATTGCCAGGGTTGACGCAGGACTCCATTGTGCGTAATTGCAGTGTGGATCGTCTATAGAGGCTGGAGCCGGCAGAGACGGTTGGCTGTAGTAAACCAATTTTTCTTTTACTTTGCTTTTTGTACTGTGCATAAGATAATTATCTCATTTTAGCAATTCTCACACCCACAACACATTCTCACACCTTCACTTTTATGGGGCGCCAAGGGTTACATACCCTTTTTCGTGGACAGAATGCATTTTGTGGCATGAAATGCATACATTTATTACAAAATCATATAACACTGTAACGCCTTTTGTCCACGAAAAACAGAAACGCTTTTGCATTTCGTCCACGAAATAATTCGAGAGGCCATACTTTTGTGCACGGAGTTGGCAGTTGTGCTTTGTATTTTGTGAAAGGCTGGACGAAATGCATTTTCATGATTGATTTAACAAATGTCATTGCTTGGCTAAGAATTAAAGATAAACCTTGAAGCTAAAAATATTAAATAAAAAAGGCACATTTTTGCATTAATTCTTCAAAACCTTGAGGAACACTTCTTTAACCTGTCGCTGTCTGTCTGTCTGTCTGTCTGTCTGTGTCTGTGTGTGTGTGTGTCTGTCTGTTTGTCTGCCTGTCTGTCTGTCTGTCTGTCTGCTCTGTGTGTCTGCCTGTCTGTCTGTCTGTCTGCTCTGTGTGTCTGTGTGTGTGTGTGTGTGTGTGTGTCTGTGTGAGTATGTGTGTGTGTAGCGCTGCCTGTGAGCAGGCAGACCAGAGCACAGCAGCAGTACAACATGGCTACCTCTCTAAGTCAGCAACACGCATGTAAATACAACAGGCAGTGTTATTGACGTCACGTCCGTATAATGCACTATAAGTCGATGTAGTCGTTATCGTGACAGGCCTGGTAGCCAATATAACATTTTTAACCAACATGCTTGGGAAAGAAAAAGGAAAAAGAAGCGTTGTTACCTTGAATATTACATGTACATTACGCATATTGATATTCCATGCAACACCATTCATAATTCATAATATAACTTTAAAATAATCATTCACTTTAACAATGTTTTCTGCGCAGCAGTGAACAAACTAACATAATCTGAAGAGCTAATCAAGAACTTTTATTTTGTATCATAATTTGTAAAATGTCTTACCAGACCGGATACGGCCCCCGGGCCTTATTTTGCCCAGGTCTGCTCTATATGGGCCGAGGTGTGTTGTTGCCTTCATGCCTATGTATGCCTTTAAACTATATGGAGACGGGAGTGAGTGCATGTTCCCAATGCAGGACTGAGTGATGTGAGTCTATTTATATCAAGTACAGTACACTGTTAAGTGTGTGTGTGTGTGTGAATGCATTAGGATTAGGAGTTTACATGTGTGATGCTTTTTCTCCCTGGATAAAAAGGGAGGTTTATTTAGTCATGTCTTTATTCTCATGCGGCGCAATAAGGAAGAGATTGCAGTGTACCGCAATATAAAATTGTAATGTAAAACCTTAATGTACAATCGTAATATAAAATGTTAACAATGTTGTGTCCAGCTAATATTGTACTTTTTCCTCAGTGGCAATTATACCCTAACCCTAATATACTGTATGCTGGCAACATGCACACACACACACACACACAAACAAATAGTTATCTATTTTGATATTATTCAATACACAATACCTAAACACAATATATCCTCTATAAATCACACACACACACCATTTTGTGTTTGCCTCAATAACAGCAAACAGCACCTCTAGTGCACCCATACGAGGCAGATGATTGGCTGCATTTAGGCTCCGCACAGAGCCACGCCCACGGGAACACAGCCCCTCTACATGACCTCGTCCTCACCCTCTGACCGCACACTGCCATGTTCTGGGGGGGGAGAGGGTTGTAAGCATCTAAGTAAAGTACATTTCATTAGCACCTTTCGCAGACAGGGGGTCACAAAGTGCTTTACAATCAAATGAATCATATTAATAAAATGAATAAACCAACCAAGTTGGTGGTGTGTTCGTGGGGGTTTTTGTGTTTGAACACAAAACAGTGTTGTTCCAGCCCCATCAAAGTGCTAGTCTGGATCCGCCCGTCTATGAACTCAGCTGAGAATATAGTCTGGAAACCCTGTTCACATTAGCGGTCTCACAGCCACCCTGCTGCCGGACCAATCAGGCTGGGGTAGTGAGATGTGAAGTCGAGCGTTTTTCTAAATGGTGGTAGAACTAGCGTTTTTCAATTACGGCAATTGGCCAAAATCAAGTCAGTGATACCAAGGAAGCACTTTGAGACTGTAATCCACGCCTTTGTAACCACTCAGTGGGATTACTGTAATGCACTGTATGTGGGGGTCAGGGGGTCACTTGTTGCCCGTCTCCAGACGGTTCAAAACGCAGCCGCACATCTTTTATCTGGAACACATAAATACGAGCACATTTCCCCCATCCTGGCCTCACTACACTGGCTGCCCATACATTTTAGGATCCATTTTAACATTATTTTGTTGACTTTTAAGACTGAAAGGGGATCGTGTCTTTGCTGTGGCAGCTCCTACACTTTGGAATGCTCTACCTCTGCCCATCAGACAGGCTTCATTACTGTCTGTACAGCACTTTGTGACCACTGTTTGTATTTTAAAGTGCTATATAAATACATTTTGCTTGCTTGCTAGATAAGGTGATCAAAACAATTGTAGTAACGCTGATTGGTTCACTGCTGTCCAATAGACTGTAAATTAACCAGAGGTCTGTGCCAAGTAGGAGGATACGACTGTGAACGAAAGCTGACTTTACCTTTAACATATACAGGTAACTTGGAATGTATAATTTCTCTAAAATAGTTTGCAGAAACATTTGGGATGCCAACTACTTCACAGAAGTCTTATGTCTATTATATACTGTATATATA
>JAODUK010085597.1:0-14862 GCA_027564635.1 Typhlichthys eigenmanni
CTGTATGGCAAGAGGCACGCAGGGAGCAGAAAAGCAGAAAGCTGATAGCAGAGCAGAGCAAAAGCTGATAGCAGAGCGAAAGGAAACGCGTCCGCTCACATTGGCAGACAAAGCAGAAGTATAATGACATTTCATAGGGCCCTTATATTTGTTTTGCACCTGGGCCTGTGGTTATTACGCTATGCTTCTGTACTATGTGGTAGTCTGACAGCATATGACAATAAATACAAATAGAAAAATAATTTTAACATAAGAGGAGGTTATTTTGTACCTGAACATGTTAAAGAATATGTCTTGAAAATGTATTAATTCATGTTTTCTTTTGTCTCTTCAAAATTAATAGTTTATTTAACTCAGGCTAGTCCTGTAAGTGGTTGGAATCAGTGGATCGTTTCTGTTGACTGTTAGGAGAAAATGTAATCCAGCTGCACTGTCATGGTGTACACATTCAGCAAAACACAAGCTGAAAGCAAATGGTAGAGTGTCAGGAGGCTGCCTGGTGCCAGCTGATAGGCCTATTCAATAGAGCCAAGAATGACATTTTTTGCCTGGAAAAGCTTTCTTGAAAACTCATTTTAAATAGTCCCTAGGGAACTTGCAACTTCCCTAGGTACTGTTTAAAATTGGCTAAGGGCTCTAATACTGTAGGAAAATACCGTTGTAGATAGCTGACTTCCAACTGAGGAATTTCAATATAGTTCAGATAAAATATAGCTTTACTACTTATAAAAACACACTCGCTACAGCAGACAGACATTTACTGATGTCTTTAGCTAATGGATATGCTTTGTATAAAGTTTCCCCTATGATTAATGCGTTATCTTATCATGGTTTTATCCTCATTGTGTTACCCATTGTTAAGTATACAAGCTAGCGTTATTTAATTGTGATAAGGTGCAAACATGCATACGATAAAAATAAAAACGGTTTGTGTTGCATGCAGCTAGGCCTATAGTTGTTTGAATAAAATGATAGTATTAAAGCTGAATTAAGCTACCTAGCTTGTAGTATAATTTGTTTGAACATTAGATGGCAGCACATGTAAAGAAACAAACACCAACACCTCACACACCCATACCCATTCATTCTCATGGAGCTATCATGCCTGCTGAACCAAAACAAGAGCAAAAATATGCATGTATTAAGCCTGAGTGCATTCACCATAACCCAACATAAAACATGGGTGTCAATTATTAGTAATTTCTCTCCATGAAGGACTTGACTTTTGATGTGTATAAACATTAAAATATCCATATACAAAAATATACTTTGTAATTCTTTAATCACCAAAAACATAAACAAGTCACTACGAATGGTCTGTGCAATGCTTTCTAAAAAAAGAAAGAAACCTACTACATCTGATAAAGCTTTTTAGACTGCTAAAGAACTGCATCACGTGGAACAGTAAAAAAAAACAACATATTACTAAACAGAGGAGACAATGTTAATATCCCTACCAAAATATGTATATAGCAATTTTGGAGAAGTCTGATCTCACTGATTTTAGGCTGAGATAATGGATGCTTGAGCGGTGTGAGGCACCTTGTTTATATTCCTATTTACAAAGCCATGACTCTAGAAGTACCAGATTATTTTTTCAACACGCTCCGAGAACAGTAAACCACCGAAATGCAAGTAGATACAGTATTTGGTGAATATGACTATAAGTGTATTAGCTTACACTTAGCTTACAATAGCTGAATAAACCTTTAACAACAGGCTAATCAACACACCAATTTGTTCTTGCAACCAAGTTTATGTTTGCAATTGCAGTTGGTGGAAACCAGTGTTGCCAAAACGTTAACACTGACTCATATGTTAGCCCCTCCCACACCTGAATGCTGAGAGGTGTGCACTCTTCTCTACTTCCACCTACAATCCCCATAGTCTCATCACATATCTACTCCTCCCCCTGGACAGGGGTTACTTGGGAACACAAGGGAGGGATTGTTGGGTGTGGAGGTGCTTCATCCAATTGCTTAAGCTAGCTTGTACCAATGTTGTTATGTTTGAAACAGACCATGGCTTACAATATTTCTCAAACGCACACTACGTTATACAACACATTGCTGCATGTTTGTATTTCAAATATAAACTACAATAATTTGGGACACGAATGTATTTGACATTCACTATTGAGGAGTGTGCCTACGCGCGCAGGGTGGAGCCACTAACACACTTGGCTGTGTTGTCTGCCTGCACTTATTTGGCCATGTTGTTGTTGTATCACCACGAAGTACCAGTCTGTGTCTTCTCCAGGTGAAAACATTCTGTTGCCTTGGTTCTGCCAGGTATTTGCCAAATAGTACTGTCAAAACAAACTGTATGTTCTTTTAATTTTTTGCTTCGTTCTACAGTATATTACACACACAGATGTTAAAACACAACACAGACCATTATTTATGAACAGTTAATTTCTCTAACATCTCTAAAAACAGCATATTGTTTTTTTTTTTTTTTTTTGGTTAAGACATGCACACACGCTGCTCTGCCTCTGTTCAATAAACACACACTAACCTAACCTTTAACTTAAGGTATGCTTATTCACAATATTTCATCATTTCATCATAATTACTATTTCATTGTAATCATCTTTGTTTGTGCTGTGCTCACTTCTTTGCATTCTTGTTAAGACATTTGTGTGGGAAATATAGGATTCATTTTGTTTACACATGAATTCCAGCATAAAAATGTATCTATAGCTACACCGGCATGCACTGAACAATCTAATGCTAGAGGTGCTATTTCACGTTATGTTTGTCTGATTATGTAGGCCTTTAATACTGTAGCAATCGCATTTAGGCATTAAATACAGACACGGTCTCATCTCATCAAGGGCTCACGTTTTCTTTAGCAAGATTATTTCCCAAGCTACTGTATGAAAATGGCATTGTACAGTAGCAACCCCACCTATTTATAAAGGTTTTACGTAACACTACTATTTGTCCTTAAGTTGAGGTTTGTGACAATGTCATAATGATAAACAAAAAACAGGAGGCAAACATCTACAAGCATAACATATACAGTATAAAAATGTTTTATATTGATCTTTATATTTGCCTATATACAGTACAATGTAAAATGTCCATGAGTGTTTTGAAAGGCATCCTGAAATAAAAATTTATTATTATTATTATTTTATAACTGACAAAACAACAACTGCAAAAATCAAATTGAGTGTGTTGTGTAGTAGTTTTAATTTTCTTTTGAAAGATGGTAAGGGTAAGGTGGTTTTGCAGTTCTCCAAACATGTCTACAAGCAATTTCCACTCACCCACAAAGACATGTTTAACAACACCTGTTAAATTAACTAGCATACAAAACGACCTCACCATCATTCATCCATTTCTGTCCCCTTTCTAAAAGTGACAGACACACAGATATAAATCCACTCTGCGAGGTTACCTATCAACCACGTAAAGAGAATAGTTTGGCCATTCATTACCTATCAACAGCAATAAACAAGCTATACCTGCCTCTACTATGGTCAGAAGACTAAACCATAAAAAACATTCTTCATTGGAACAAAGTCAACATACTCCCTTGCAGTAAAAACTGACTCAGGCCCAGGGCTAATATGATTGGCTTGGGTTTCGGTAAAGGACGTGATAAGGTTGGTACGACCGCTTAATAAAGAGAAAAATGACCACACCTCTTTGACAGTGGAATGCTGGACAAGGTTGCCTGAGAGTTATACAGCTCTGAGCTCAAGGTGAAGAGACGGCATTTTGTGCAGCACTCTCCTACAGGACTTTGAGGGGCTTCTGACAGAAGACGAAACGCCTTCTGAAATCACAAGCAGGATCGCAACGCAGACAGTAAAGCGACAAAGAGGTGAGAGGAAGTGATCATCTAGCCAGGCCTACACGAGCACACACACACACGAACATGGCGTCCCTTGGTCTGGAGCTGGTGGGCTTGACTCTGGCAGTGCTGGGCTGGCTGTTGGACATTGTGGTGTGCGCCCTGCCCATGTGGCGGGTGTCTGCCTTTATCGGGGCCAACATCGTGACCGCCCAGGTGTACTGGCAGGGCATCTGGATGAACTGTGTGACCCAGAGCACGGGCCAGATGCAGTGCAAGATCTACGACTCCATGCTGGCTCTGCCCCAGGACCTGCAGGTGGCCCGGGCCCTCACGGTGGTCTCCATTATCGTGGGCGTGCTAGGGGTCCTGGTCTCCGTCGTGGGAGCCAAGTGCACCAACTGCATCGAGGACGAGGTGGCGAAGGCCAGGGTGACGATAGCGTCCGGCGGCACGTTCATAGTGGCGGCCGTGACCCTGCTGGTCCCTGTGTGCTGGTCAGCGCACACTATCGTGCAGGAGTTCTACAACCCCATCGTGTTGGACACTCAGAAGATGGAGATCGGCGCCTCACTGTACCTGGGCTGGGCGGCGTCCGCCTTATTGCTGATAGGGGGCGCTGTCCTCTGCTGCAGCTGCCCCCCGCAGGACGAGAAACACATTCGCTACACGGCGGCCATGCAGAACCGCATGGCATACTCTGCCCCCAGGTCAGCAGCCCCCAGCTCCTACCACAGGAAAGATTACGTCTGAGAGAACAACTCATTTCAACACCTGCTGCCCCAACATTTAGAAACACAGTTTTTAGAACTATATTCTTTTTACACTATTGCAAAAGAGAATATGTTTTTGCAAGTAAGTACTTTGACTGTTTACAATTAATTTAGGTGTACAGAAACATTTAATAGTATGAAAATATGTATTATTTGATTCCCATTTAAAGATATACAGTATCTGAAGGACATGTTAAGCCATGGAATGGTATATCACAAAGAAGATGATTTTAAAGGTGCTGTCAGCAATTGTGAGCTAATTTTTCCTCCTCACACAGAACAGGTTAACCCAGTGCAGTTCCTGTCCAATGTGTGGGCCTGAACTTCTGGGGGAGCACTCCTGGGTGCTAATAGCCTTTAGATACCTTTTACAAGTAAACACTCATAGCTTTGTACATTGTTTTGTACCTTTAGGGTACCACTCCAGTGACAAGCATTTGTACCATTATTGTACATTTATTCTGAGATTCTGGCATTGAAGAGAGGTGTTTTTGTTTTCATTTAATTCAAATATCAATACTCTTACTGCAGATAACTAACTACACGGTGTGAAGTAGCCTATTATGTTTTATATATATAGTGTTTTTTTGTCTGTTAAATCATGATGTAAAATGTAGAAACATGCTGTGTATTACCATTTATTGTAATAGCTTTAAGCTTTAAGCTTTATTATTGTGAATGTAACTTGTAATGTTATTTTTTAGTTTTCCTACTGTGGAAAACAATAATTTTTATTCCATTTATTTTATCCATACTATAATTTCTAGATATAGTAATTTTCTAACCACAACCCATATTATTGCACTGACACAAGGTGAAAAATATATAGCCTACAAATGGCATTGCATTGCTTATTTTTTTAAATAATTGTACATGTATTGTGACTACATGAATTGGTTATTTTACTATACAATTAAATAATACAGTATAATAGAAATATACAGGACTTTGATACTAATTGGCTGGCTTAGTTACAAGGCTACTGAGTTCTAACCTGACATACCAGAGGAATTGCTGTCACAGGTCCATCTGGTGAGCCGTACATCGGAACTGTTTGTGAATGCCTGTACTTTCAAAAACATACTTGGCAGTTGATTGGATGAACCACCTGGTCGTTTTCGCTGTCGGCACATCTTAACCATGCCCGTATAGCTATAAACTCGACTCTGATTGTAAAGTTGTTTAAAATATTTCCAGGCTTTCCACGGTGAAATTAAACTGAAGCTTGCGAGATCAGGATGGTTGTGCGAGGCTAAGTGATTTCAGACAAGTGCTCAAATTTTGAAAATTACATTATGCTCCATGAATAGAAAAATTGTGTTTAATAATGTGATGAAAACCATATCCTAATAAATATACATTTGTATACCATGAAAACACAATATTGTCTGCTTTATATAGCAGTACAGTATATTTACAGCATTTGGTAATTTCGTCCAAAACAAAATGCTTATCGCCTAAATAATAAAGTGCTTACTCCATAAGAGCAGAAAGGAAGGACTTTTGTCTTTGTTTTGTTTTAAAAAAGAGAACAGAAAGAAACTTGAGATAGGAGTGAGTGCTATGAGGTCTAGAGGGCACTAGTCAAGGTATCGTACCCAGGTGGATGGATAGTGAAGAGATGGGTTCAGAGTCTCTTGCGGAAGCTGCTGTTTCAGCAGTCCTTTTGCCAGAAGCCGGCTCCACCATTGCAGCGCCAGGACAGAGACCAGTCCAGACGGGGATGTGCGAGTCTTGGGGCCTCGTAGTGATGGCAGTACCAGCCGGCCAGCCCAGGTGGTAGAGTGAAGTGCACTTGTTGGGGCCATTCAGGTGGACACAATTAAAGGTATAAAAAGCGATTGTAAGCAAATACACTTTTTGTCAAATTCACATAAATATCTCGTCGTGGTCCGCTAGGCTAGCTTAACTTTATCTGTGCAAATAAATTATCCTAGCCTTGCTAATGCATTTCCAATGTTTTGGCTGGAGCTTTGGAGGTAGCACCCTATAGCACAGGGCTTAACAATTAACATAACATCAGCTCTTACTGGGTTGTATTTACCAACTAGAGAGAAGGCATGCAGTAAATAGAGACAATTGAAAAAAATGCATTTATTAAATTAGTATTTTCTGTTACTTTTCTGGTATTTTCTGGTTTTATCGGGCTATTTAGAGAGTGTAGTCAGGTATGGAGTGATTGCATGGGTTGGGAACCTTTATTTGTCATTAAAATCAAAACTAATGTGCCTGATTCAAAATGCTATGAAAATCAATGGACAGAATGGTAATCAAGCTGCGTTTGAACAATGTGTTCTCATTGAGGTAAAGAGAATCTTATTTGATCTCTCGCATATTTCATCAATATGAGCTGGTATACCATCAGGCAGATGATACAGAGTTAACAGATCTATCTA
Organism: Typhlichthys eigenmanni; assembly: GCA_027564635.1. Lineage (NCBI taxonomy): Eukaryota > Metazoa > Chordata > Actinopteri > Percopsiformes > Amblyopsidae > Typhlichthys > Typhlichthys eigenmanni. Next base: position 6,974 of record JAODUK010085597.1, read on the forward strand.
TCTATCTATCTATTCATTCAGGTTTTCTTAAACTGTATCATACATAATTATATTCTTAGAATCTATCTTATTTATCATCCTATTTTATAAGTATCATGACATCAAAGATAGATAAACAGATAGAACAATTCAAATTCTACAGCCTAAAGCCGGATTAGTTGAAACTGTAGAACCTTGTATGAACCATGAAAAGGGAGTAAAAGTGAAAGAAGCGGGGGAGGATGCACTGTGATCCCAGTAAAACAAAAACGTCACATTTTGTTTTAAGGATCTCAAATGTCATGTTTGTACTGAACAGTTGGCCAGCTGTAAGCAGAATAATCTGGTTGTCTTATCAGACCTCTACTGGACATGTGACTCAATGGCCATCACGTGAGTCAGCCTGTTATTGAGTGGAACCGAAACTAGGTGCTTCCCTTTTGAATAATCAAATCTTCCTTCCGGGTTTTAGCAGGTGTGCTCACATACAGAGGACCTTGTTCGTTCTGTCCAATGAGTACACATGTACAAAACAGTGTACTGTTTCCCATTTAAATAACATTAAAATACTCCTTTGTAAGCCTTAGTGCCATGTGCCTAAACTATATGAATTCTTCAAATGTGAAAACAATTTAAACTAGAACATTCTGTTTTTTGGTTTCTTTTGAGATCACAGTACAGCATACCATTGTTGTGTTCTGTCCTCTCTTTGTTTATGTTAATTTGTTTACTTTAGTTTAATTGACAGGGACAGTGCATATCAATGACATTTCTGAACATATGCCAATTAGCCAAAGCTCATTTTCCTATGTAGTCCACAGACAGGCAATTAGTTAAAAAGGCACAAAGGTTGAATATTACAATCAACAATAACATCAGCAACAATATGTAGATATACAGACCCTTGCAGTGCACATAGACAAGAGAAACAGCTACACACAAACTCAGCATGACAACAATCAACAAATCCACAAATAATAGAATGACAGCACAGTCAAAGTATAGTGCAATGTTAGGCCCGGTGAAGTGTGAACATTATGTACATGGTCTATACAGTCTACTCTTACAGACACAAAGCTGTTAATATTGTGGAGAAGGAATTGTAGTTAGCCGTTTCTTATGAGTTGCGGCTATTTGCAACTCAACACTGACAACACTGACAATCTACGCTAGTTGTTGGTATAGTAGTTTGGCTGGTTGGTGGTGCAACCAAAAACACTACCAATTGTTGACAGCAAACAAGAAGCAGGCCCTCTTGTGCTGTGAGGCATACTGTATAAGCATACAGATTTCATTATGAGCAAACAGCTTGGCATTTCTACAGGTGGTTTTACACATACAATAAGCCTGTACAGTTTCAGTACAGCATTCTGTGATACTGATAAAGATAAGCCAATAGCTGTAAACAAGGGCATTAGATATTTTTGTTTTGTTCGCGTCCTGTGTAAGGACATTTGTTTGTTTCTTTGGCTAGTTTTAATTGGGATTAGGTTGATTTCAAACTAAATTATATCAATGGTTATTACTCATTTAAAATCCTTATTTTGACCTTTCTTTTAATATTGTACTACTAAGGAAGTTTAGACTTGTTTTTAATAACGTTTAGTTTAAAATGAATTCATAGGGCATAATGTTAGGTCACTGTGACGGTCGGTTGTCTGTATGCTAAGGGTGCCTGAGAAAGACCATTGGCTATATTTGCATTGGAAGCAGTTATTCCGGTTTCTACAGCGTTGGTATTGTTTTCCTATATCCCTGGTTTAGAAGCAGCCTAGAAGTAGGGCTGTTCTTTTTCTAGCCTGGGGCTGTCTGCATTAGTGTGTGTGCTTCCATTGTTCACACACTTATTGGTTTCTTAGCAGCCTAAAGCCAAACTCCTTATCTATTGTCTTTATCTCTGCTTTAATTCCTGACAGGCAATTTAACCTTATATCGTCTTTCTCAATGTTTGTTTTTACTCCAAAACTCCCGCTTCATTTGAAATTATGTGATATTCTCATTGTTTGTCATTATAGTCAATATACTTACAAGATTTATTTTATACTGTAAGCATCTAGTCAGTCCTGGAACAACTAAGACGGCATAGATAGCCCTCCCCTTAACACTTCCTGGTATCTCTCCTTTGTGTATTTACTGTGTACAGTTGCAGGTGGTGTTTTGCTAGGAGCCTCCCTGTGACATCATCATCAAGGGACTCCTCCCTCCTCTCTGTAGCTCCCAAAGGTATAAATGATCTCTGTTTCCGTGGCAGCATCTCTATACTAGACCCCGCTCTCCTGAGGATCACCCTGAGTTACAAGCACAACACAAAGGACAGACGGGACACATTCTCCACCGGAGCGAACCAGGCGGACAGAACACAACGTCCAGGATGTCTATGGGCATGGAGCTGGTGGGCATTAGCCTTGGAGTCATAGGGTTCCTCCTGACCATTGTGGTGTGCGCCCTGCCCATGTGGCGGGTGACGGCCTTCATCGGGGCCAACATCGTGACGGCCCAGGTGATCTGGGAGGGCCTGTGGATGAACTGTGTGACCCAGAGCACGGGCCAGATGCAGTGCAAGATCTACGACTCCATGCTGGCTTTGCCCCAGGACCTGCAGGCGGCCCGGGCCATGACGGTGGTCTCCATTATCGTGGGCGTGCTAGGGGTCCTGGTCTCCATCATGGGGGCCAAGTGCACCAACTGCATCGAGGACGAGGGCTCCAAAGCCAAGGTGATGATCGTGTCCGGGATCCTCTTCATCCTGGGGGGGATCCTGGTCCTCATCCCAGTCTCCTGGTCGGCCAGCACCATAATCCAAGACTTCTACAACCCGCTCCTGGTGGCTGCCCAGAAGAGGGAGCTGGGAGCGTCACTCTACATGGGCTGGGGCGCAGCGGCGCTGCTCATCATCGGCGGGGCAATGCTGTGTAGCTCCTGCCCCCCCAGCGAGAAGCGCTACAAGCCCCAGCGCATGGCCTATAACCCCCCGCGCAGCATTAGCGCCGGCTACGACAAGAAGGACTACGTATGAACGCCTGCGTCCCGTAACCGCCGTGTGAACCACGAACCAATTGTTGTCGCTTGTACGTCGTTGTGCTTTTAAAAAGAAATCACAGGGTGAGGAAGACTCCGCCATGAAGAGAAGCTGTAGTAAACGAGCTGGTTAAGGCATTTTTTTTAAACTTGCACCCTTTTTATTGCTATAGTGTGTATTCCCATTTTGTTCCTTGCATACGTTTGTTTTTCATGGAAAATTATCTCGCAATGAACTGTGTGTCGTAGTTTGACCAATAGTACTTTAGTTACACTTGAAATGTTAAATGCTATATCCAGAAACCCTGTCATATGAGTGCACTTGAGTTTATGTGGAACATATGTTGTGTAGGTCTTTGAAAAGCTTTTGGCAAAGTGGTGTAATGTTTCACTGAAACCTTCGGTTAAAATGTGTGCCTCTTCTGTGACAAGGACAAAGAACACTCTCATTTTACATGGTTTTGGTTCTGCCATTGTGTGTACCTGAGTTTGTGTGCCACAGTGTGTGTGTGTGCGCACGTATGTGTGTTTATTTTGCATGTATTTGGTTAGGGGAGTTTCTGTTGAGCCTGGGACTGAAACTGAATATGTATGATATGTACGATACAGCCTGTTCACAGGGCAGGCACATCATTAACTCTTTTGCTCAACAGTTTCACTGTTTGAACGCATGGTGGTGGAGGACATGTGTGTGTACTGTAAGTCTGTGTGTGTTTAGACAGCAGCATTTGAATTGTGTCTTTTTCTGTTTATTTGTTCATGTATATTTCAAATTCTGTTTTTATTCTTTTATTTATATGTTTTTTATTTGTATAATGTTCTGATATTTACACAGCGTGGCACCTGGCAAGTGCAGCAGTGTGTATATGAAGCCTGCATATTATTTCACATGAGAATGTTTGTGTATGCATATTTTATTCCATTACGGTGCCAGTTTATTTCTTATTTTGAACCAAATACCCACATCACACTCATATTATAATGTACAGTATAGTATAGGATATACAGATTTCTGTGATTAATAACCAAATATGTTGATTTTTGTATTTGTGTTTAAACGAGCAAATCTCTTTTAATCTTAATTAAAGCATAACAAATAGTTGACGCATTTCCTATTTACCCAGTCACATTTTGCCACATTGATCATTGTTCCAATCTTTTTAGAAAGCCAAAGCTCTTGATTAGTTATCAACCAAAATAAAAAAAGTTTCTTAAACTTTCGTTATTCTTTCACTTGAGTGTTTATTTTACTTTACTCAGCTTGCCAATGTAGCTACAGTAAGCTAAACACAAATATGTTGGTGCCATTCTTTGGTTTGATAAATTTGCTTGTTGGTTAAGATAGGGGGATTCTAAAGGCAAAGTAATTAGCATATGAGTGAACACACACGTGCACACTGAATGAGTAAGTTATACAATAACATACAATAACATCAAATACATAAATACGTACATTGCATCTGATTACATCCCATTATAACATTCCTTCTTTTAACATAGCCTAATCATTTCTATTGTCAGGACAGTATACAAAGTTTACAGGATAGTCTGTTTGTTACATACTGAAGAGTTTTTCTGGCAATTCTTTGATATTCTTGTTGAAACAACAGTTGGTTGAAATTGAGGAAAAGCTATATAGGACATTTTCTATACTTTCCTTCTCAAACATATGGAATGCTTTTACAACATACTGTATAAAAAGCATTGACACACTGAAGGTCCTATCATATACCACTGAGAATGTTCCCACATACTGAAATTGCTCTCAGGTGCCACAGTTACAGTATATGTAAAAGGATTGTCAGTAGTATGTAAAAGCATTATTGGTAGCACAGTAGCCTCATAGAGAGCCCAACCAGCCCAACACACATCAACCAGTTGAGAAATATATCATCATAGTTTTTTTTTTCTTTTACTTTAAAGCATTTAATTTGTGTAGGAATTGCGTGCTTATAACCCTAATGACATTTAACTGACTTGTCAGTATTAACGGAAGGCTTTGTATGCATTCATGTGAATTTACAGTAAACAAGGGAGGCGTTTGACTGTAAACGGTGCTTATTGCCTTACCGAGCACTAGAACAGTGTCCAAAGGTGCTGCATCTGACAGAAAATTACTATTTCCTTACACAACATAGAAACTAGACCTTAGGGTTATTCGAGGATAATCAGGTTCATCAGGTTTAATTATTATTTTGCTTTAAGAATAACAATAACGTGAAGAAATCAATATATTCATTACCAAAATGAAGTGTAACAAAGGCATGACATAGAAGTTGCTGTTTATAAAAAAAAGGAAAGAGTTTAGCCAGATATTGTAATGAAGGGAAGTTAGTGAAACATCACATTAAAATGGAACAATTATGTTTAGAGAGGAAGCAAATATGGGGAATCACAAGTTCCACAAATACATTATAACAATGATGCCAACATTATACTGCAGCTCCTCCATCAGTATACACAGAACAATCAATAATCAGACACTATTCAAATTCAGCCCAGGTAGGACACACAATGAACAGATTCATTGCTTGTGGGTCAAACCTTGTAAGTGGAACCACCTTCCTCACCCTGATATATCTGCTACTCATAAACAAATATGAAAATAATGTTGAACTGTATATGAATCCATCCACCAATCATAATGGACATATGTTGGTATATTACTCTGGATTTAGTGACATAACTAAATCATTTTAACATGCTGCTGATAGAATATAGGCTAATGTATGCTGTTGGCATTTGTGTTTGTGATGCCATTGCAAGTTCAGGTTCAGTTTGCCAATCTAATGGAGTTCATTAAACTAGCATGACATGTCTTGTTTTATGGTCTGTCAGTGTGCTTTCATAGAACAGGTTACACTCAGTAGGCTATATCAAGATTGTCACTGGACAAAGGCAAAACAAAAGGTTGGACGTCAGATTAGCTAGGCAATGTGATGTTATGCAACAGCAATGTGTTTGCAGACTAAAGGACTATTTAGTAGACTATCATGAGTTGGAATGAATGAAAAGTAAACTTTTTTTGTAGCACCAATGCTTATTTGTTATGTGCATGTAATAAAACAGCCAGAACCTATTTATGCTGTGCTTTTCATTGGTTTATGTGTGAAGGCCTACTGTTTGAAAAAGTGTTAATTTGAGCATTAATATAATAACAGATTGTATACTAATACACTTTTTTGTCAAATTCACCAAATACTGCATCTCCTTTCAGTCTGCTAGCTTACAGTTCCCTGAGTGTGCTGAGAAATGAATATGGTACTTTTACACAACTCTGTCACCATGAATAAGAACACGAACACGAACAAAGTGTGCAGACCGCATACAACAACAATATCCTAGCTCTTGCAATGTGTTTCCAGTGTGTAGGGCGGAGCTTGAAGGGGGAGGTGTTTTTGTTTTGAACAAGGTCAAACATCAACAAGCTTTCTCCAGACTTATTTACTATTCCTTTAACGGGACAAAAATAAAAATGTCCCTGACACAGAAGTAATAGTGTTAATGTTTACGGGTTACATCAACCCCAGTTATTGTTTAACAGAGTTGTGCATGTGCAACCTGAATTTCAACCAGAATTTGTGAGAAAAATAATGGGTTCAATATTTCCTGCTGAATTATGAAGATACGTTAACCACCAAATTCATATTCAACCACAGAAAATGTCAAACATAGTAAATGTTTAAAATGTTGTATTTTATGTTTTTTGTAGTATATATTGTATATTTTTATTGTATACATATTAGACAAGAATTTAAGCAGGAATTGACATTAAGTGTTGTCAAAAGGGTGGATGTCCTGTACATCCTGTATATGCACAGATTGTGATCCCATATTTCCTTTTATGAATACTTTTCTATGGCACATATTGTTTCCTATGATAAATATTGGTGTAACTAAGAGACTCACTGGGAAGAAATGTGTTTATATGCTTATTTCAAAATGTTTGCACTTTATAATGTTTTCTACTTTGAAAGCCTAAACAAGACATGTCACTTCTGGATATTGGGGCTTATGCTGCAGCTGCGCAAATAACCTCAGCCTCTACCGTCCATTAGCACAATGTCACTGAGATACGTAGATGGATGTTGTGTGAAGTCAATCCAAATACCTTTCCTGTCAAGTAGGCGAATCATGCCACGGTTAGCCAGGGAAGTGTCCCAGACTTTAAGGAAAGGAAAGACTGGCTCTGCAAGCCTTTTCAGACAGGACACGAGATGCGTTGTGCTCGCCGCCGAGTTGAGCGCAGATTTCTGCAGGCCCTTCACAGGACTCGGTTGCGCTCACTGTGTCTTTAGGAAACAAAGAGGCTACACCAGAGCCATATAATAAGAGAGTTGCAACACTCTTTTATTTACTAGGGTACTCCAACATGTACCATGGTAGTACCATAGTAGTACCATGGTACTATTATGGTACATCTTGGAGTACCATAGTAGTACTACCATAGTAGTACTACTAGGGTACTACTATGGTACTACCATGGTAGATCTATGGTCAACTTTATTTTGGGCCTGAAAAGGCCTTTAATGTGAACAGGTGCGACCGACAGACCAGTGCATAAGTATGTGTTCATGACAGCGTAATGCCGGGTGTCCACCAAATGCATCAAATATTTCATATGCATTATTTTTCTGCAAGCACTGTCCGTATTTTTCTGCATCTGGAAATATACAACACAGAGGAAACTGGCCGAGTGTGGGCGTGTTGCTGCCAGGACTCAGTACTCTATGCCACACAACGCAGAGGAAACTGGCCGAGTGTGGGCATGTTGCGGCCAGGACTCGATACTCTATGCCACACAACGCAGAGGAAACTGGCCGAGTGTGGGCGTGTTGCTGCCAGGACTCGGGACTTTATGCCACACAACACAGAGGAAACTGGCCGAGTGT
>JAODUK010085598.1:0-14861 GCA_027564635.1 Typhlichthys eigenmanni
CGACGGTACATTTAGCAAATCGACGTATTAAGTAACCGGTTACGTCGGTTACGTCGACTAATCGTCCCAGCACTAATGTACAGTACACCACTGAATATCCTTCTTCAGCCAATTTGTCAAAATGTCACATCATCATGTGCACAAACCCTCCCAGGCTAAACTCCTGACATGACATGTGCCCGGGGCTATTACAGATGGAGACTGACACAAACTGGGTACATATCACGATTGAAACAGCCACATGCCTTTCTGGAGTACAGCCTACAGAGTCTGCATTCTCCATTAAACCCAATGGGGTCATTTGGCTAAATAGACCAAATGAATCAATCTGGAGGAAGCATCTTGTAGGAGCAAGAAACAAATCACTTACCCTTTTAAATGTGGTCTATTTATGAGAAGAAGTTCCGTTATTGAAACAGGACCACTATGTTTTCTTTCAAATGCCAGACACATGTAGCAAAAGACAAGTCAAGCTTGTCGAGTTGAGCTATGAATGTTCCCCCAGGCAGCTACAGTGTGTCGTGCAGTTTCATATGCTTAGTGCTTACATTTCACTGTTAATTAGAGCGTGATATTGGACAGGATCTCACAATATGATTTCATTCCAAACGCATAGGGAAACCATAGATCTGATACATCTATATTGCCACAAATGTCTGTCCATAAAACCTAAAGCTAACACCTTGCTTATACAAGGATCGCAATTAGTCAGAAATGCGGGGGTGTAGTATTGTACTCAACTGTCAACATCGCTGCAGGCAATGCAGTCCTACAGTGTTTTACGGTCCCACTGAGCCAATCATATTCTATTATTGCTATGGCAATAAAGGCCTCGTTAGTACAGAGCCCTCTAAGGCACAGTGAATGAAAGAGAGGAGCATAAGGGTTGGGTGATATGATGATGGATTATACAGAATGAATCAACATATAAAATGACAGAAAAGAGGTTTTGGCCACATAGCCAAGCAGACTTTCTACGCGAGCCCAGAGAATATATCACATTGGTGCTAGTAATGACTTCAAGCCTGCCAACAATGTCACAGTAACAGCCCCCCCGGGGTCTCCTCCTCAAAATCCCTAAAAACCACGGCGTTACTAATAACCCATAAGAAATAGCCTAATAGCATGAATGTGTCTTAACAAAAACATTATAGTTGGTAGCAACAGGAAACAGTCTTTGGAATGCAAATGCTGATAAACCACTAACACACTACAAACCCACCCCATCTGCCACAACAGTGTAATGATTTAGCCTAAGCTTGCCAAAGATGCTCACCAGCATGCAAACAAACCAGAATGATTCATTCCTACAGCCGGCCCGCCGCGGCAAGAGGATTTAGGACTTAGGAGAAATGAAAAATCAATTTGAGGTCTGGAGGAAAGCCAGGTAGTTTCCAGCTACAGTATGCCTGTCTACCACAGGGACAATTGAGATTTTGGAGCAGCTATTTGACACACAGCGTACAATACACAGTCTAACCCATCAGCCAAGGATGCTACCTTGTTAAACATTGACATGCTCACACAAGGTAAAGTCAGCTATTGCAAGCTAAATGTAAGATAATACACTCAAATTCAACAAATATCTCTTCGCATTTCGCTATCTTACCATTTGCACCTCTGTGCGTGTTGAAAAAAGAATCAGATACTTCTACACAGCCCTGGCTCTGTAAATAGTAACATAAATAAATTGACAAACAACACTCATATCAACAAAGCCGTAGTACTACGCTTTGCTACACAATGCATTTTTATGTGTGAGACAGGACCGCGGAGCGATTCTGATACTGTTTTGATTAGAAGTTAGCAAGAATGACTAACCCAGCCTTTAACACAATTACCAAAAGACAGGGACTAACAACTTTGAATTTCTGAGAGAAAACGTACTTGTGGATGTTCAATGTGACCTATAACTTTTAATGTTAACTATAACTAGGCCTGTCATGATAACAATTTTTTGTTGGCCGATTAATTGTCCCAGAAATAATCGTGATAAACGATAGTCATTTTAAGGGCAGACAAGAAAAGAAATGGTTGAATGATTATATCATCCACAAAGTCGACAAGGGAAGCAGGAATAAGTTTAACTGAAACACGGGAAACATTTTATATTAATATAGTAGTCTACTACGCGGCAAAGGTTGGTTGTGAATAACGTTCTGATGTGCCCTACACCTGCCAAGATGATGGAGGTGGAGGACGGAGCAGTAACCTCATCCAGTATTTTAGATGAAAGTGATGTAGTTCATATGTTTGGGAGATCGTTACAGTAGGATATGTGCAAGAAGGTAGTGTGTTTTCTAAAGCGAACCCAAAATTGTTATCATTTAGAAAATGGCTAAATGTCAACTTAATAGTATAATCATTTCAGGTTTGCACATTTCTATGTTTTCTGTAGCAGCTGAATTCAGCGTTCAGAATTGGCCAACATGTTTGCTTTGAACTTGTATTTTGTGTCCATTCCAAACATATTAGATTTACACTGTCACCACCCAGTGTCAATGTGTGTTCGCTGAGAACTACCTTCTAAAACCGTTTGCTGCCATCTCAAGCAAACAGAAAATTGTTATCGTCATGTAACTTATTATGAATATAATATATTAATTATTTGTTGTGATTGAAAAAACAGTTTCATTGCTTGGCTAAGTACTATGTAGGCTACAAACCTTGAAGCGAAAAAAAAACAAAAGCCGTATTTCCGCATTTATTATTCTAAATGTAGTTGGCTGGAATTATGCAGTTTTCGGGAAAAACACCTTAACCTAAACATGCAATAGCCATTGGCCTTGAGGAACACGTATCAGCTGTTGCTGTCTGCTCTGTGTGTGTATGTGCGTGTGTGTGTGCGTGCGTGTGTAGCACTGCCTGCGAGCAGTCAGACAAAAACACAGGAGTTCTTACGTCAGCAACACACATGTAAATACAATAGTATCGTGGTCATAAAAATTATCAAGGTCATGTCCACATATCACACGATAGGTTTATATATTAATTATCGTAACAGGCCTAACTATAATTAGGCGTAGACAGGCAGTGCTACACACGCACACACACGCACGCACACACACACACAGAGCAGACATGCAACAGCTGACACTTGTTCCTCAAAGCCAATGGGTATTGCATGTTTAGGTAAAGGTGTTTTTCCCAAAAACTGCATAATGATAAAAAAAGCTAAACTCAATGATCATAAGCAACATAATTTTTCAATATGTGTTTCTACACAGTAAATGGGAACGAAAACAAAGTGGTGCAGACCGCACCATACAACAATATTCTAGCCTTGGCATTTCAAATGTGTGAAGCAGAGCTTCTGATGGAGCACCCTATGGCATTGAAGGGAGGTGTTTCTGTTTTGAGTTCAAATATAAACAAGCTTTCTCCAGAGTGACTGACTATAACTTTAAGAAGCCATCCTACCTCCTCCTTACATGAGCCAAGACAAAAGGGGCATTCCAAAATGTGTTTGCACACAACAGTCAACGCCCTGAACCCAATAGTCAACAGTGTGGTGATCAAAGAAAAGCTCAATATTATGTGTTTGGGTGTACAAGCCTTATCTCACCCCTTTATTTGCCTATTATAGTGTTCATCTTATGTTAAAACCAACTTCCCCTGACAATTCCTTCAGCTAGCCCTCCTCAGTCGTCACGACAACAATGGTGAGTCACTTTTCTCTCCTGTAAGCCCACCCACCTCCACACACTGGCATGAACCCAACAGAGGAAAGCTGCCACAAGCACTTCCAATTTCTCATCTGGCTAAATAAAATAATGATAAATCCCTCCATACCCACACCACCTCAGGGAACTCAGAAAGATATGCCACGTGTCACACAAGTCGCATTCACAGCCTTGTCCTTGTTCACACACTGTGAAATGTGCCACCATTGCTAAAATGTAAACCTACTTCCTCATGGACACAATGACAGGTAGGGATTGGGGACGGGGTCAACTGTTCTTATTTCACGACGAGGGAAATTCCTTCCAACCCTCTTACCGATAATTTAAAAAAGAGACGTGCTTTTTTACAGGTTTAAAGTCTAGTTTAACAGTTTACAGTAAGATGCAAATACGAGGAAATATGTGACTACGGTATTCGCTAAGAGAGAACGTTTATGCAGAGAAATAGGATAAATGTATCATAAATTACAATACATGTTGTGCGTCTCTGTCTCTGACGTGTTGCGACCGCACTATTACACACACACAATTATGCGATAGTCAATAATAATTAGGCTATAATCTATATTACAATGATGCAATATCATTACAAACTGTGATACAATTCTTATTCAGACTACACAAAAAAGTATTAGACGTCATAATGACGCACGGTTTAATACAATATATAATATAATCTGAAGAACGTATGCTTTCTTTATTGACAACAGTTCTGCACAATAACTAGCATATTGTTAGCAATATTCCAGCTGAAAGTAGACAGTGCTCCAATAGCTGTCAATGTTAAACAAGTCAAAATGAATGTCCATTACCCGTCTACAGACGCACTATGTTCTTGAATCATCCGTTAGCAATACAGGCTAAGGTTGGCTATCTTATCGGCTGTACATTGAGCAATAGCCTGCTAGCTAACTTACCGTGTCATTATGCAAGTTTCAGCAGATTCGCATGTTTCCTGACATATTTGCTATGCCATTTTTCTACTCCCTGTGGAATGGGTAGTCTTCTCTGTTTAGCGTCATGCACCTGCTAGCAACGTACAACTCCCTATCGTATCCCTACGCTATAAAGTGTTTTCCATCAACCTGAATGAACGTTCTCGATCCCGGAACTGGACTCGTTTCCCAAAGATCCCTCCGCAGCGAAATACACGAATGACGTGTGCAATGCATATGATGGCATATGTTTTATTCCACCACCGCCCCCCACCCCTCCCTCCCCAATTCTCAGTGCATCTGTGCATGATCAACAAATTCGAAATTGATAGAATGGAAACGTCATTGATTGAAAAGAAGATTGAACCAATTTTCTTATTTTATATTTTTGTGTCACATTATTATGGCTAGAATGAAAATATCTGTGGTGATTTTCATTATGGCATGATCATGCATTATAAGACTTAGTTTTTCAAACATGGACACAAAAAAAATACAAAAATGCACACACAGAGAGGGAGAGGGAGAGGGAGAAAGAGATAGAGAGAGAGAGAGAGAGAGAGAGAGAGAGAGAGAGAGAGAGAGAGATAGAGATACACTGTATTAAATTAAAAGTGAATGTGAAAGATGATACCCTACCTACAAAGTGACAAACCTACTCAATCCTCATAGTCTTCTTTGCCTATATGACACTTACCCTTCTATGATAGCAGGATGAAACTGCACAGTTACTGTTATTCCAGCAATCATGCATTTTCCCATTTACTCCAGAAGATGTCTCTGTTGCATAGGTATTCTCTTCATTTTGACACACACACACACACGCACACACGCACACACACGCACACACGCACACACGTACGCACACACACACAGATGAACACCACTGCTACTGACAGAAAGACCTATGAAGCCATTACAGTCTCCAGCAGAAATGTGCTCGTGAGTGTGTAGGCACGACAAGCACGCGCATGCACATGCACACACACACTCTGGATGAAATTGGATGTTTAATATCGGCCCTGTGTGGGTTATCAACTAGCCCCAAGGGACAGCTAGGCCTTCCTTGTCTTGCTGTCGAAAGGTTAGTTAACGTGGGCTACAACCTTCCAGAATGGCCTTCCACACTCAACGAACAACAGCTGCACCTTATCTCTTGAGTAGATTCAAGCAGATGCTTTCTGGTTGAAAAAAAGGGAGCAAGAGAGAGAGAGAGGGAGAGAGAGAGAGAGAGAGGGGAAAAAAACATGAGGGAATGAGTAAGCGACAGAGCCAGTGGGCTGTGTTTAAGGGCGGCTGTGTACGTTGGAGCAAGCAGCACGTTTGGGGAAGGGAGAGGGGGGGGGTGGAGGGCGTTACTGCAAATGGGTAAAGGGGAAACCAGCTCATGGTGGAAGGAGGAGGAGAGGGATTTGTGAAGTATAGCAGAGTGGAGCATGACTGCTGAAAACTAGCGAGGGAGGGAGGGAGCATGGTGGAAGTCAGGGAGGGAGGGAGAGAGAGGGAGGAGGAAGGAAAAAGAGAGATGGAGGGAGAGGGAGGGAGAGAGAGGGCGGGAGAGGGAACACGAGCAGGAGAGAGAATGTAGGCTGAACGAGGGATTCTTCTGAAATCTGTTTCACACAAAGCGACAGAAACCTCAGGCACAATGCCTAGCTGTGGTTGTGGGCGGGTTGGTTGGCAAGTCAAATAGGTGCCATAAAACACACACACGCACACCTACACGCACACACACACACACACATTATTATTGATTTGACTTTTTATTTTATTTATATTATTGATATTTTTTTGGATTATTGATATTCTGAATCAATGTGATCAGATGAAAGCAGATTTGAATTGGAGCACAGTACAAAATAAATGACCACCTGTTCACATTGAATTATGCTCCTTTGAGCACTTTGAGCACTAAAAATATGTGTGTGTGTGTGTGTGTGTGTGTGTGTGTGTGTGTGTGAGAGAGAGAGAGATAGAGAGAGAGAATTATATTATGCATGTTATATTGTGTGTGTGTGTGTGTGTGTGTGTGTGTGGTGGGGGGGTATGCCTTAGCAGAGATACATTTACATAGGAGTGTTGTTTATGGATATAATATACAATATTATATGCAGTGTGCTCATTCTAAAAATACGACCTGTCATTCCATGTCTGCACCACATTCCCTCATTTTTCACTTGGCTCACCAGTATGTGACGTGTGTGTGTGTGTGTGTGTGTGTGTGTGTGTTACGGGAGAGGTTGTGACTGTGCACAACATCCTGTTCTCTCCACCCATCCTGTTCTCCATCCTCTGTGAGTCGCAGCACACAGTAACCTCCACACGGCCGCACTGGCCAATCACAACGCAGGAGCAAAGCGTTTGATGTTATGTAACGCGCATGATGAGTTGTGGGTTTAGATTGTGTCGCTCCTGCATATTGCAACCTGGCTAGGTCTCTATAGGTCGGGAGGCATCCGCACAGCTGCTCCTGTATTTCTCTTGCGTCTGATGTGGGGTTTTGAATGAAAGGGCAGGGGTCACATGATATTGATGTGCTTGATATCCCTTTGCAAAGGGCTGTTTTCAAAGGGTTGCTGCTGGTTTTGTGCATATATGTATAATATATCTGTTGTATACTGTAGCCTATATGGTGCAGACTCGAAGAGCTATGGAATATATAGGCAAAGTGATGGTCTGATACAAGTAGCCAATCATTTATCTCCAAGGGATGAAGGAAAAACAAAAACATTGTTTTTGTACAAACCGAGCGAGAAAGTAACACAGGGAGTCTCTGGGGTAACTTGGCTACATTTATAAGCTAAGGTAAGTCAAATTGCACCTTATTCCCTTCACCTACCTCTCGCCTCGCTGATCTTGTTCCATTGTTTATAGGGGGCAAGTCACTCGGGAAAGGAGCTGGAATACACATGCATGTGAAGCCCACCCACTCACAGGTATAAACACACACTGTATACAAAGATCCATGTGATGTATACAGCAGATGATGAAAGGGATATGACAGAATGGAACTTAGAGCGTGAATTCTTTACTTGACATTATTAGATATTAATTAATGATATTATTAGAAAAGATAACAGAAGCCTGACCACACATGGTTAGAATTTAGTTTTTAAAATGGTTGAATGCATCATGTATAAGCTCATGTGTTTTGCCATAATACACGGAAGCAAATGTGGCTGTCCTCTAAATCTTTATTGTTTATGTTTGTTTGTGTGTTTGTTTGTTTATTTATTTGTTTGTTTGTTTGTTTGTTTGTAGCCCTAACTGTAAATATGGTTCATACTTGGCATGAACAATGATGCTCTATGTTTTTAAAAAAGCCTTTAAATGTTGGAACAAATCTCACAACATAATTTAGTCCTGCAACAAATATATTCTAAATACTGTAATTTAAAACATGGAGTTATTAGTTTTGGCACTATTTATCGCTGATTGAGGAAATTAGTATTTGTTTAGCTTTAAGCCTCTATTGTGGTGATTCAAATCACGTATCTCAACTATTGTAATGGTCTCATGCAATTTGGATACAAAATATATTGGTTTGCCAATAGTGATGAGGGGAGTCTGCTCATGTTTGTTTCCCCAGTAATATCATTTTGTTATTCTATACATTGGCCAAGAATGTACAGTAAGCAGCTCTTCACTATTTTATGATAGATAGAGATGGATGGATTCTGTCATAACATAAATTCTTCTAACCTCACCCCTGTTTGTGTTTATGGCCCTTGTGTCATTTATATCCCTTCAACCCTAGAGCAAATTATTTGTGTGTGTGTGCCTGCATGTATTCATGCAAAAGCTTAAGGCCCCATATGATCCAGTGCAACCTGAATTGTTCATTATAAAGCTTTTAAGATATAAACTTGGTATAATGTAACTTAACCTCCTTTTCACACATTGTTCCTGGTAAATTACCTGCATGACTGTGCAGGCACAGCTAGTGATTTTCTCTATTCAGACAGGATGCAGTTCCATCAAGGAACATTTACCCCTTCCGTCTGTTCATACATGCCGTGGTTAATCCGCCACTGTACAATAGCCTGAACAGTCCATCAGAGAGCTCAGAGCAGTAGCTAATGCAACACTCAATGCATGCTGCCAATCACCTTAAACAAAAAGAAAACTTTCAGGAGTGTGTAGGCATGGACATTATATAGAGGAGACATGCCACTTAATAAATAATTTTGAATGGCGCTCTATTGGAGAATTCTGAAACGCTAAATGTGACAGAAGAATATCCATGACGTAAGGCCTCAGTTGAGGTTTTTTGTCAGTTACAAATTATGGTGGACTGTCTTTAAACAAGTGTGGAAGAGGTGGGAAATATATTACAAATGCACAGAGCAGCTGCAAGCTGCCTACCTATAATGTTAAAAGTAGATTTTGTACAATTAATTAATCAAAGGGTCAATGTGAAATGTGTAAAAACATTACATCCTTATTTCATTAAGATCTTACCGGCCAGCAAAGCGAAAAATGAACGCCCACATTAATCCATAGAGAAGGCACACAAACGAGTGTTATTGCCTTTGTTAATGTACTGACAATGTTATTGAGGATCATTATGTCTTATGAATGAAGGTTAGTTTACCCCCAATGATCAGATTATAAAATTGAGATGACGGACTGCTGTAGTTTGTACAGTAAGGACATTGTCAATCTTAATTTCTGTTTCATATGCATAATACTAGTGTAATGATATCCGCTGAAAATAAATCGTTTTAATGCAAGAAAAACATATCCATTGTGTTAGCAAGGCTGTATATTGTTGGAATCTGGGTGGTTATCCTAACACTAGTTCCTGCATGTTCTTTGATGAGGATAAATTAGGAGACGTATCCATGTTAATCAATCAGCTTTAATATTAGATTACAAATAAAAGCACAGAGCTCTGGACCACTTCTTCTCCTTGCAATATGGTTAGTTCACGAAGTCTGGTCCTGACTGTCCCTCGGCCATATTCTAGACAGTGTTTTTCCTATCTGATCTTGATTGAGGGTCAGTGGCCCTCTCTCCCAATCCTTGTGCCCCACGCCGTTTCGCTCCTCCTGCTGGGCGTCGCTGCTGGGGAAGATATCTGTGAACACACTCTTCATGCCCCCACATCATGCCTATCTTCTGTTTACTGGTAGTTTGTAAGTCAGAGTGCTGTTATCTGTTTCCCTGCTCCCTGCTGACTCAGCACTTTGTTACGCATAAGACAGTCTAATTCCTACAATAGTGTGACACACAATACCTCTATAAGGATATCTGAACTGTTAAGCATAATCTTTAGTCCCAGGGTAATGCCGGCCTCCCCTCCTTTGTTGCCGGGGAAAGCCGACGTCACCGAGACCAAACGTGCCACAACGCTGACCTTGAGAGATAGCTGACTCCACTAGTTTTCTCCTGTCCTGCACAGCCCCTCAGCAATTGATGTTATTTTTCTGTCTGTTTACTTTTAAGCAATAACATAGCACCCTCTTAAGCCCTTATAAGAATTTCTAAAATGTTAAGCACAATTTTCTACAATTACATAGGCACAGGGAGGCGACCCTCTCGTCTACCAGGGTAAACTCCAACTTGGCGGCGCTCAGCTGGAGACTTGTGAGTATTCCCACACCCGCCCGGCGCCTCACGCCCTGGGCATCTCCAGAGTAGAATAAAGTCCATACCCTAGATCTAAATGGTAGCACTCCACCTCCTGCACAAGTTCTGGCTCCTTCTCCCACAGCGAGGTATAACGTTCCACGTCCCCAGAGCCAGCTTCTGCTGCCCGGGTCTGGTCCGTCGAAGCCCCTGACTTTCACCGCCACCTATGTGACAACGCATTCTACCCATGGGGTTCCTCCCACGAGTGGTGGGCCCACAGGATGGGTCATAGGTGGATACTGTAAATGTCTTTGTCAAGTTGTCATGACAAAGACATTTACAGGTTATGTCATCTTGGTTAATGTAAGGTTGTCATGACAAAGACATTTACAGGTTATATCATCTTGGTTAATGTAAGGTTGTCATGACCAAGACAGATCCCTAACAGTGTCAACTTGACATTCAACATTATTTACCGAATTACAGCTAATGACAACAGTCATAAACATTCATTAATGTTCATGACAGGTGTCCTGTCATGGTGATGACTGTGTTATGTCAGTCTTAATGAACAAACTTCAAATAAAGTGTAGCATCGCTGAAAGTAATTTTCACATCTGAAACAATATATATTGAATGTTATAACAATAACAGATACAAATTATGCAGTACTGTACAGTATGTGTCACGTTTTTGGTTTTGAAACTGTACATGTCTGTAAGTGTGTGGGGGTAGATAAAGGCTTCAGCCTTTGAGGGAGGATTGAAGAGTAGACTACTGTATGTGCATTCGAAGTTTCAAACCTAAACAATAACAACAGCATTTTTGTAATGCTGGTTTTAATCACAGGGGCATTTCCAAATTCAATAAAAGAGTGCATTTTTACATGTCTGTATAATTGTAGTAATTTGTGGTCCAAAAAACTTACCAAAAACTTAAATAAATAGGCACTACATAGCCTTGCAGAATAATAAATACAAAAGTAATTTCTAAGTGTTGGGGAATTAGAAGCTTCTAGTGGCAGCAGAAAAATATGTGCAGTAATTGAACAACTTATTGAAAATAACTGAGAGGCACCGTCGCTGGCCATTTTTATGCAACTCCATTTGTCTCACTTAGAGGAAGAATAGGAGGCTACAGTAAAAGTTCAGGAGTATGAGAGAGAATATAGTGAGATAGAGATGGCGTTCAAGTAATCAAGGTGTTTTGTCTGCATAAATACGCCAGTTACTATGTACATGACACTGAGTGCTAGCTAGGAGGATAAAAGGGTTACGTTCTTGCATTTATATTGAGATTTATGAACAATAATGGTTACAAACAGTCCCTGCAATGGCAGTAATCACACAATCGCCCTGTAATGAGTGCTTGCTTGATGCAAAACCCTAATATATTAAAAGCAAGGATATTACAGAAAAGTAGCACATATGCCGTCGATCACTTAGGTTTCTATTTGCGTTACTGCATGCACTGTGTGTGTGTGGGTGTGTGTGTGTATGCGTGTGCACAGGTGGGTAGGTGTGCACGTGCGCTTGCGTATACAAACGGCAAACAAATGTTTTCTCCTGTAGCTGGAGTCTCAAAAAAAAATTATATACAGGTGCATTTGGTGGGTATCACGCATTGTTATTATGGAGATAATGTAGATAAGCTTTTAGTATGCCTCTGTACAACACAAACAAATACCTCTGTTACATCTCCACCCACCTACCCATTACTTAATAGCAGTCTCCTTTGCTCTGGTTCAGGTCGCTATTCTCTCCCTTTCTCTTGCTATCTTGGATAGACACAGCGTCTGCCTACTCTGCAGGGGCTATTGAATAATTTAACATTTATCCTGAATTAAAAAGATAGTAGTATAGTGTAAAGGGGCATAGGGTCTCAAAAGCATATTTCGAATGTGTCTACTGCTATATCTATTCTCATGTGATGTGTGATTGTTGTTTTTGGTTTATCTATTTTGACGTTGAGCTATTACATTGACATTTCATTTTTTAATCTAAAGAGAAAATATACTTCAAACACTAATTAGATTTTTCAAACAGCCATTACAGTTCTCATAGCAACTATGTGTGAATGTGTGGAATTACCATCGTCCATCCCTAGCCTATGCACTCAAACAAGGTAATGAATCATTTAATATGGTTTAATGCACCACTGATGTAAGCTAATTGTATTTTTGCAACACACACATACCTACACACACCAGAATAAGTAATTGTCATGACACACATTATATTTACAGGGCAAAGAAGGACACGACAAACAGTAGCTTATGATATAAATACTTAATTAGCTTTAGCGATCAAAACAATCTTTACAGGCTCGCTGACGTTTTGGCACAGCGGATAGGAGCTGCCTTTATTGACTCAGCTCAGCTCTTTAAACAATCTACAGTGGCAGCAGTGAACCTCTGTCTGACATGTACACAGACAGACATAGCCTACAACAATTTAACAGCATGATATTTTCATATGTCAACACAAAGAAAAAAGGCTCCCCTGCCACTATACTCATATACTATATGAGAAAGCAACGATTTAACCCCCTGTTAAACATAATACACCATCTTGTTGACAAATGTCATGGCTTTGGAGGAACACTCAAGATGTCTGCTACTAGGTGACGTGGAAGATGTAAGGAAGCAGTTACAAATCACAATTATTAATTAGATTTAGCATGTACTTTTATCCAATTATAGTAAGGATTTGTCAATTTCTGCTGGCCTGGCCAATATGAGCAAATGTCGCTGACTGACTGACTGACTGACTGACTGACTGACTGACTGACTGACCTTGTTAAAAAGAGCATTCTAGAGACAGTAAGTGGTGATAAAACACAATGTAGACAGTAGGTAGTGATAATGCACCATGTGGAACAACTACAGGAACAAAGTATTGCACTTTTCAAACCTATACTACCTACTGGAATTGGCCTATGAGTGGCTCATGCCCTCAGCAGGCTTATAGGCTTGCCTAGTTTTTATTTGTTTTATTTATTCTAGAGTTAATAAAGCTGCAGGTGTAATGTAAGTCACACATACATGTTTATTGTTAGTGAGGGACAAGTATATGTAGAGGAGAAGCGTTTTTCCATTTAGACTAACCTATGTAATGGCTGCTTCTTTGACAACTTTGAAAAAGCATAGCCTGCAATATCCAAAAAAAAATTTTCCCACTGGATGATGAGAACATGAGGTTGTATCGGATATAAGTGAACAAGTTGTAGAGCTCCAACACTGTCCAAATGTTACTCATGAACAATTTAACGTTTTGAATACTGCTAAAATGTTACGTGGGCCACCGTCCCAATATTGCTACCTCAGCATTACTGGGACGCATTGAAATGTCAATAAATAACGCATTTAGAGAAGTCTACAGTGCACTGAGTGCAGAAGCATTGTGATATAGAGGATGAGTGAAGATTAGTCAAGTCCACATGAGGAAGTCAAAGCTATATACTGTGTGGTTTTATCCTCAATGTTAGGCATGCAGGAATCACAGACTTACTTGTGCATGCGTGAGATGTGTGTGAGCGTGGGAAATAGGTTTCGCTGCCATCTTCTAGGAGCTCGACTCTGCTACAATACTGAGGTAGACCTATTCATCTCATGATTGACATACATTTCTTGTATGAATAAGAATGTAAGAATAAGATACAATTACATTATTTGAGTTTGATTTTGTGTAGCTACAATAAAAGCATTCACCCAGTGTGCTAGAGTGCTAGTGGAAAGTGATATAGGCTAATCTGTTGTGTTTATGAAGAGGAATTTAGTGACAGTTGCTCAGAAAAATCAAACAAAATATGTCTCTTATATTTTGTTTGATTTTTCTGAGCAACTGTCGCTAAATAAAGCAAACTTATCTTTAACATATATTAACCAGTTCAGTATTATTGTATAATACCATGTATCTGTACACTTATGTGGAGTAGGCCTACCTTTTGGGAGGGAGGGATTTTTTTCTGCTTTATTCAGTATACATTATTAAGCAATATCAAGTAGCTTAGTTGTTTAATATGCCAGTTTCCTGCTCCGCATTTGGGGAATCCATTTGTTATGCCTTCAGCAAATGGATTCCCATTTCCATATCAGATTGTGTGGTGCATTGGTCATTGATAGGGCTGATGAGTTTACCATTTTAATAATACAAATCCCCCATTAAACCCTGATAATATGTTTGATTAGTTGATATGATGGCTGAAACTAAAATCAGTGGAAAGACAATTGAAAGCAAAATATACTGCTTGAGAGCAAACAAAATGATCACAATCATCTTCTCTCTGTCTGCAATTTAACAAGCACAGAGAAGTATATCCGTGTTACGTAATTCATCTGCAGCTTTATCTTTTCACATAAGAAAAAGAGAGGCAGAGTTTCCAGACAGAATCAGTCCAAAGGGCCAGCCACACAAGCCATGACTCTGCTCTTCTGCTATTGGTGAAGTGTGTCAGATATGATTAGCCCTGGTACTAATGTCAGCCTGTGGTAGCTTGCAGGGGTGGGGGGGGGCATGTTCTGATTTTCATACACATATGTTACAAGAGTCCAGATACACTGCATTCCTTCCCCAAGACAATGTTAGTGCAATTGTAGCCCAGCTGAGGAAAACTAGTAATTATTAAATTAGAAATTGATACTGCAATAAGCAAAGGTACTATTGATGGT